>CP135580.1:5274868-5333130 GCA_032401905.1 Swietenia macrophylla | reverse complement strand
CTTTTTTTTTTTAACTAATTTAATACAATAGGTATTGAAATTAAAAGGTAAAAATTATACATTTATAATAATCATGTAATAATAACGAAAAGATACATTCAAAATTGATTTTTGTAACCTTAACAAGAATTGAATGATTAAAGATGAATATAAATAGAACAAAAGACAAGATTTGACAAGAAAAGATAAAGGAAATAAGATAAAGTACCACATGAATAATATTATTGGATGAACAGTATTTGATAAATAATAATTTTTATTCTTTTAATAAGAAATACAAAAAATTTTAAAGATAATCAAATTTGATTTTAAAATTAAAGCTTTAATACCAAACTAATGCGAACTTCAATAATATCAATCTTGAAATCTCAAGGATTAGTTTTGAAATTTCAAAAACCAATTTTAAAACCCAACAACTTAAATTATAATTCAAACCTTAAAAAAGTTAAAATTTAAATTAAACAATCTTATCCCAATGATTAAACAAATCAAGAACTAATAGTAAAAATTTTGATCCAGCAATTTACTAACCAATAATTAAAATTAGAAGAAAAAAGATTTGAATATTACAAGAAAATTTTTTTAATAAGTTTATAAAGTTATCTAATGAAATAAAAGGAACAATAATTACATAATTTTAAATGAATAACATCTAATAATCTTTTACAATGTTATTTAAGTATTTTTATATATGGTCTATAATTAAATTTTTTAAAAAAATTAAGGAATAAGAGTCCTAAAATAATAAAAAAGTAATTATTAAAATATATATTTATATAACATTCATAAACACACTAGGAAAAGAAAACAGTATAAAAATTTAATTAAAATTCGATTAAAATGTCACAAAACATATTCCGAATATGTTACGCATCATCTTTACATGCTTGGATCACATGAACAAGTTTTTGACATTTATTCAAACTTAATTTCATGATTAATTTCATTCTTGACATTGATCTTAAATTTTGTTCAATCCATATTTTTTGAATAAATCCCTTAAGTGTCACTTTAATTTTCTTCACTTTTGCGATTGTAATTGATCCAATTGGCATGCATAAGACAATCCTTGTGACCTTGTCATTGCTTTTTCTCTTAAGACAATATGCCTCACAACTAAGAAGTTGTTCCTTTTTTGAAAGTACTTTCTTACTTTTTATAAATGAGGTCTTTTTGCGATTTGTTATATGTCTTTGTTTTTGTTTTGTAAACCATCCTTTTCTTTTAAGGTTGACTTTGTCATACGAGGACATGATAATCACTTTTAAAATAGTTAAATTTCAATCATTTTGCAAGTTTGAGTTTTGTAGGTTTTTGGTCATTCATAGGCATTATGTTTAACTTTGATTCAATAGATATAAACTTATCTCCTTCGACTTATTCAATAATTGATTCAATAACTATCACCTTTCTATTGTATCATATCTTTTTTATTATTATTTCAAGATTTGGATGCATTCATCATCTCTCCTATCATGCAAAATGCACTTCAAGCAAATCGTAAAATAATTATTTCATTATAATTAAATAAAAACTTTGAGAAAAATAGCATCAACCTTCAAAAAAATTTGTTAAACATGCTCACTTTTTTCCAATTTTCGCAGCATGGGGGAGATCAAATTTGATGCCATTAATCTAATAAAAACCCTTATCCAACATGCTTAAAGGAAACCCCTTAGAAAGTTAACAACCGTGACAACATTATTAATTTTAGATTTATTATTGTTAAGAATTACCAACTCCAATAAATTTTAACTAACCAATTAAGTTAAGTAAGCACAAAGCAAATAAAATAGAGAAGACCACTAATTTTTAACATGGTTCAAAAGTTTAAATTCTACATTCACAAGGTCACGCCTAGAAAAAAATAATCCACTAAAAAAAAAAATAATTATAAGTACTAATGAATTTAAACAAAATAAAAATTCTCTTTTACATTTGTTATCGAAATTTTGAATTTTCATAGGTGAACTTATTCACCGAAATTCCTTACATTAATGCGTCAAAATTTCTTTGACTTAATTTAGTAAGATCCTTTTAGTAGTTGTCATTGAAATCCCTTTAATAAGTAAAGTTTTCTCCCAAAAAATATTAAGAAAAATATTTTAACACTTAAAAAAACTCTTTTTAAATTTATAAAATTAAATATCATAGACTCATAATATTTATTAAGTTATTTTTTTAGATCATAAGAATATGTAAATAACTTTAAAATAAAGAAAATAAGAAAACAAAAATATGAGGCACTCTCTTGCTTTTGGTATTCTCCTCTTAGCTATTGTATAAAATAAAAAACTTGCATACATAAAGTATAAATTTAGCTCTAATTGTGTGTGATTTTGTTTCTTAAATTAAAAAAAAATACAACTTCTTAATTAAGAATAATTATTTTTTAATAGAACTCTATATCTATAATTCTTTTTCTTTCCTTTTATTTACAAAATATATCCTATGATATGTTTCCTAGTTAAGCAAAAATATTATCATTACCTAATATAATTAGAAAATTTAAAAAAATTTTCATTGTGAAAAATATAAAAATTTAGATAAATAGTATCTCATTTAATAAATAGCAACTAATAACCAACATAATTTTTTAAAGGATGCCCATAATGCAAGTTTTAACAATTAACTTAAAGGATAAAAATATAAAATAATGTCAAAAATATGTGTATATATAAATTAACATAATAATTATAACAATAAGAAATTACTTGTACTTTTTAAAACACAAAAAGATAAATAGTAATTACGCTGTATTTTAGAGAGATAAAATAATGGATACTTGCCCGTCAAAGGAGATCCATGCAATTGGGCACAAAATCAAAGTGACAAAATTGTGAACTGGTTGAATAGTATTGAGCATATAAAACCAAAAGGAAAAGAAATGAAAAAAAAAAAGATGATTAAGGGATGTGGATGTGGAGTCTGTCTGCATATTATTTTATTCAGTGAGATTCTTCCTCGTCTTCGAGCATTTGTTTGTCCGCATTTCGCAAGCTAATACTGTGCTTGTTTGTTTGTTTTTTTGTTTTAATGTTATTGTAATTGTATCAAGGAGACAAGCAGAGAACGTCATGGTTTTACAACTGTCATCTCATCTGAGATCCCACCCAACAGTAGTAGGTAGCCCCCCTTGCCTCAAATATGTCTCTAATTCTTGTTTTTATTTTATTTACCCTCGAAGCGGTGACCCTTTGGGGTTGGAAGGCCTGATTGTTTTAAATGTATAGCAAGAGAGATCCACTTTCACGAGTACACGTGAAGAGTTCAGCCTACCCACTTCAAAATTAAAATAACTTAAATCTATTTTAATAATAATGTTATTATCTTGAACCAAAATTATATATATATATCATCATCATCATCAAAGTAGTTTAATTATTTTTATTGAGATCGGAGAGATTTATTTGATTTAAATTGAACTGACAAAAAAATCCCTTGTATTTAGATTATGGACATTTTTATGTTAAATATTAACTTTTACATTATGATCAAATTGTATTCACACACGACATGACTAGCTGGGTAATTTCACTGTTGACTATTAAAAGTTTAGCTAATTAAATTGTCACTGCAGATAAATTACTAAAATTAAAATAATTAGTTGAGATAACTAATCAAATTAGTTTTCGAAGCATATTATTATTTTTAGTTTCAATTATAATTTCTCAAATGAAACAAAATAACTCTACTCCAACCACTTCATGTTTCAGCAAAACATAAATGCTAAAACAAAGTTTGTTTGGCATTTTATATTCATAAAATCAACTGTGAAATAAACAAATGCTCTAAATGATATGGCTACTAGTTTAATTGGTAACATTTTTTTGAATCACATAAGAGGTCTGATTTGGGATTTTGATTCTGTTCACACAAAATATGAATGAGAAGATATTTTGTTTTCTGTACGTAGGTATACTAAAAAGACATCAGACAGAAGCGGGGATAGATTTGTAATTTGGGTTTGGCCAATATTGGTAGTCAAATTAAAGGACAAACATTAAACCCACCAAACAAACATGCATTTAAGAGATTATAAAGTTGGTGGTTGTTAAAGTGAAGCCAATAAGAAGAAGAAAACTCAGAAAGAAATTAATGGAGAAATCATCTTCGTCAGACGATGTGAGTGAAGCTGCACGAAGAACAAGTGGTGTATACTATCCATGCTTGATCATTGAAGCTGTGAAGAGTATTATGCTCAAGTGTTTTGGTGCTGGTGGTGTTGATGATTTCAGAAGCCAAGCAAATTACTGCACTTCAGATCAGCAAAAGGAAGATGATGGTCATAGTAGTGTCCAAGAAGAAGAATCTTGCTCTTGTTCCTCAGAAACTGATCAGCAAACCGCAGATCCACCTCCTTCAACCATTACAGCAGACTCAGCAGAGGCTGATCCCCCCACTGTAACTCTTGCTATAGCTCACTCTCTCTTTTTCTGCAGTATATACTTGTCTATGCGCGCGCTCACACACACTACTGTGTATTATTAAGTAATCAGAAAACGCAACACGGAGTTCAGGTCAGTGGTATTTATTTAATTTTTTTGGTTCTGAGTTATGCATGCAATTACAGGAAGATGCAGCAGCTACTGCAGTTAGCTTGGCTGCGCCTCCGAGGCCAGAAGGGAGCATGGGGAGAGGCCCTCAGATTAATTGACATCAGCTAATGTTATCAACGCAGCTCAGCTCACAAATTCCACCACCTTCATTACAATTCAGTATGCCTGGAACCGGTGGTAGTGAGATCAGATCAGGGACAGTTTTTAATTTGTTAGATATATGAAAATATGTTTTCTTTTCTTAATTTGTTGCGTGTTGTTTGTTCTTGCCTGTCGAGTTATGACAGAAGGAGAGAGATCTAGAGTTGCAATAATCATTTATGTTTATGCGTTTAAATGAATGTAAATTTATAAAGCGTGAAGTCAATCATGATAATTAGTGGTGTGATGATCGATCATTCCGCCAAAGCGGCTCGAATAATTACTATCCAAAATGATGAGTTGTCGATTCATTTATTTGATCTTCACCTCTGGCAAGCTAAATGCCTTAGACTGGACATTTAGCTCATCTTCTTAGTAATCAAATCAGTCAAATGATAAGTAAAGATTTCAACCATCTGTGATCTCGATGAGTTGAAACACACACACACACACACAGAGTAAAGATGTCAACCATCCGGGATCTTGATTAGTTGACACACACACATACGTTGCTCCAAGCTTCTTGGCATGAAGCTTGCCGTAACCCTTTCATTTTTAGTACACCGTGAGATCAGACAACTTCCCTAATAGTAGCAGCATTCCTTACATGAGGATTGTTAGCACATGATTATAGCATGCATTATGTTTGGTTTAAAATTTTCTTATACAGTTGGATACGGCTTATAATCTCTGTAATATTCCTTAGTAATTTGTGCATATTATGTAACTTATCTCTTGTGCGAACTCTAGTTGTTGAGTGTTTCGTTGCACAGAAAACAAGGACAAGTTCTTCTTTTATTTCTATTAAATTATTTCATTTTTGTCTTTGGTTTATAAAAGAGAAGAAAATGAAATTAAAGAAGAAGAAGAAGGAGAAGTATGGTGCTTGATAAAATGAAATGTAATATTGCAAAGTTAGCTTCTCGAAGTTGCAAGGAAGTCAAAATTGCTAATAGAAGAAAAAGAAAAAGAATAAAAATGATAAATATGGGCATAATTTTAGAATAACCAGACATGATAAGCCTTCTTAATCTTAGAGCTGAAGCTGATTATCGGAGTATGATGACCTAGAACTTGAATTAAGGTACAGCTCCTACTACAAATCAAGTTCCTTTGGAAGGAGGATGACTAGGGATGGATATTATTGGTTTAGGGCATGATGACCTAGAACTTGAATTAAGGTACAGCTCCTACCAAAAATTAAGATCGTTTGGAAGGATGATGAGTAGGGGCGGATACAATTGGTTTGGATGCTTATTTTTTTTAAAAAAAATTAAATTAATTTAAATTTATAGTAATTTTGATTAGACCAAACTGATAATAAATAGCAAATCAAATCAAGTCATTCAAATCGATACTTAGTTGATTTTAATTGGTTTGGTTTTATAATTTAACTTAAATTTAAAATAAAATTTTAAATTTCTTTTTAAGTAAAAAAATAAAAATAAGAATATATTTATTCAATGAAAATTAAAATTAATTTTTAAAATTTATAATAAATATTTTTAATTTATGTAAGTAAAAAGTTTGGAATTAAAATTAAATAATCATAACTCTAAAATTAACTTCTTCTTTAACAAAAGATAATATCCTAGAATTTAAATAATTAACTATTAATTCATTATTGATTATAAAGTAGTTAACATTCATGATTATATGTCATTGAATTTTAAATTTAAAGATATATTAGGCCAGTTCAATTTTTGTGGTTTCTGTAAGTCCAAACCAACATTCATCGGTTTAAACTACTTTAAACTAAATCAAACCCATAAATTTTAAATCAATTCAAATTGAATTGATGTCCCAATCAATTGGATTTAAATCTGTGCAACCCAATCCATTATGATGCCATTTTATTTATTTGATAATGTTGCATGGAATATCAAACTAAAATTTGAATTGATAGTCATAGCATACAAGGTATGAGTATACCAAATGCGGTCCAATTGCCTAAAAATCAGAATTAAGTCTATTTGAGGGACATTGATTTGATTATAAATTTTTATGTTATTGGACTAATGAAAAAGAAAGTCAATGTCCAAACCAAACACAGCTAAAACCAATAATACTTTTAACTTACAATCAAATTTCTGATTAGATCTATTATCTCATTAGACATTCTCTGCTTTAATTAAAATACTTAATATTAGCTTTTTTTCTCCTTTTTTTTTTAACTTAAAACTTTTGTTTTAATTAAATTTCTTTAATTTCTCTAAAACAGAAGTTTTGCAATCATCTTAGCTACTTTTACCTTTTTAATTAAGATTAGAATATACAAATTCATTCATAAAAAAAAAAAAAAAAGAGAGAGAGAGAGAGACTAAAGTAAACATCACAATATGAGTTTGGGTGGCCATTAACACCTATTAGTTAGAAATAGACCATCCTGTATGGCATAAAAGTGATTTTCAGGTTCACGATGATTCTCTCTTGATACTATAACAGTTCTTTCTCTAAAAAGCCTAAATTCTTCGACCTCACGTTGACAAAAATATAGGTTTTTGTTTATTTTTTTCAGTTCCGTCACTACCTAACACCATTCTAATTATCCCCAGCTTCCTGTAAATGAACGATTCAACTCCTTGGTTCTTATTTGCAGTCCCTTTATTCTTTTACGTGTTTCTTATCACTATTTAAAGGGTGTCTAACTCTCTTCCACATGTCGAATTTTTTTCAAGTTTTGTGTTGTTATCATATAAAGTTTAAGTCCTACCGCAAAGGTGTACAATTTTAACAACACACGTTTTAGGTTTAGATTCCTTTAAAAGAATGTTGGGTTTGACTTTTTATCTTAGAGACTAGGTGATGTTTGTTGCGAGTTTGACCACGAAAATTATCCGAAACAGAGAATAATCAAAAGAGGCACCTCAGTGTACTTCACCAACTAGTCAGAATATGCCACGTATCAACCAAACTTCTACACGCATAACACTTTGCGTACTCCCTCACAGTCCAACAAAGCTTCTCAACAACCTCAGGTTGAAATCACATAAAAGTAGATTCAGTTTAACATAAAATTTCGTAGGTAAAAGTCTAAAAGATTAAGGTGAGGTGACGGGGATGCAATAATGATATAATATCAAATTAAGAGTGGTTAAACATTATAAGTAATACGAAAAATTACTTAGATGGGTTCAAAAGAATAACTTGATTGCAGCAATATTTATAATTGTTTACGAAATAGTCAGGTTGATGGTTAAGATGTTAGAAATTTTTAGTTTCCAACCAAAATCTTTTAAAATGAATATATCAAATAAATAAAAAAATAAAAAAATATCAATTAAACAATACAAGTATTTATGAAAATTTTTTATATTAGAAAAAAAATTACAATAACCAATGACGGCGATAGAAAAATTTATTATATAAAAAATTATTATAATAATATTCTCAATAATTTTTTCTCACACCTAAAATCTGAATTATATCCAATTACATTTAAATTTACTTTAGATATTAGTACTTTATCTCAACAAATCTACGCTAAATATTAGTATTTTATCTCAACAAACTTAAAATTAATACTAAATCTTAATAGACCAATTATTTCTAGAAATTATATATTATCAAAGATTATATTATGAATAATATTGTGTAATATATTTTTACAAGTTATCTCAATCTCCTTATATACAGTGACTAATAACTTATTTTTTTAATATTAGTATACTATTTTCTTATATAAATCAAATTTCACCATAAATAAATAAATCCTACAAGGATGCTACTTAACTACTAAAACAAGAATGTTCCTAAAATAAGAAAACAATTAACAAGAAAGTAGATTAGGATACCCTTAGTTACTTAAAATATAAATTCTTGTTGAAAAATGAGTTATATTCTAACAATCTTTACCTTGGCAAATTTTTTTTTAACTTTAGCTAGAAACCATGATGAAATAACTTTCATCATTGTTGCATTTACGCAACTATGTTATCTCCACCTCTTTTGATATACTCTATTGAAATTCGTAAGATTCACACTTATATAAGGCTTATGATAAACACTTCATCTATAATTTATATGAGAATTCTTTTCAACAACAACATAATTCTCAATAAAGAGAATCATTATACATCAAATATCTCTAGCACTGCCATAATCCTAATCCTCAACATAGAAAATTACCATACATTACAATATTCAAAATACATGCTACTTTAAATCAATTCTAAGAGTTTCTTTGGCACATATCAAGTATCATTCTAAAAATTATCTATTTTCATATTTGGCTTTCTTGGGAGTCCTCAGTCATCCTTATAAATTTTACCACACACTTGCATAACTGTTAAACTATACATTGTGTGCAAAAATAATATGGATCATTAACAGTAACACATCATACATCATTTTTTATGACATTTAGTGACATGTAATAAAGATATCTTCTTTATCTATCTTAAATGAAATAAATCTCTACATGGAGAAGAAAAACCAACTACTATCAATATTACTAGTTTAGAGCTACTTGTCAAACCTGCTTTATGCAATCCTTTTTAAAGTGCTTTGATTGCTCACTTTATATTGACTTTAGTTAGAATATCTTGTACACCTAAATTAGACCAATATATCCACTTGTAATTTACCATGAGTCAAAATTAATTCTCCTATCAAATTTTTTTATGTCAAATTTCACTAAATTTAATTACCTTCTTATTGTTAAAACCTTAGACTCTAATACTATTTGCTGATATTTTTTAGTTGCTACCCAAAATCTTTTAGAAAGAATATATCAAATAAGTAATAAATAAAGATAAAGATGAAAAAAAATACTAATTATACAACACAAGTATTTACGTAAGAAGCTCCTATGCTAGAGAAAAAGTACAGTCATCAAATATAGTAGAGACAATTTATTATGTAAAAATTGTTACAATTGCACTCTCATTAATTTTTTGTTACTCCCAAAACTCCAACTATACTCAATCACATATAAATTTTAATATATCTCACATTTTTTTAATAAAATTTGTCTATTTTAGATATTGGTATTATATATAATTAAATTAGAGATTAATACTAAATCTTAATAGACCCCATACCTTTAGAAATTATTTATTATCAGAGATTAAATTATGTAAAATCAACTCTTAAGTTTAAAGGTAAAATGATCACTTTCGCATTAACTGCATTACATGCATTTGAACGAGCACATAGTAGAATGTCGACATGAATTTGAGACTTATTAAATTTATTATAAACCTTAAATTTTGGTTTAGTTATTAATTTTACTGGTTAATTACAATTATATCCTTTTTTGTAGTAAGTTTAATAATTTTAGTAAGTTATTAATTTTCTGTCATTTTCTTTTTCTTCCTGTATGGTAGCCCTCCCAAATAGTAAAGAAACCCCTTCTCTCTTTAAATCTTTGATTCTCCCTTGTTCTTGCATAAAATCAATTTCTCCTTCGAAGGTTTTGTTTCATTTCTCACTAACAAACCTTAATCTAAACATAGTTTTTGCTAAATCCTCTTTGTTTGTAAAAAAACACAAGGGAATCCAAGCTAATATTATTTATTTCTTTTAATTCCCACTTGAATTGGTAAAGCTAACACTAAAATTGGACTTAGTGAGTTGTAGTGGTAAGTATATGTTCATGGTTTCTCATATCATTATACATTTAGTTTAGAAAAATTGAAATTTGATGTTGTTGTGCATGTTAGATTTGGTTTTTGACTTAATTGTAGCAATGTTATTGTAATTGGCTTTTGTTAGTGTTACGGTTGCATTGTGAGTGTGAAATTGGAGTTTAGTTGAATGTTGGTTAAATGACTACATTACATATACTTATCAATCTGGAACAATTGAAAATAGATTCTAAAATTTTATTTTTGATTTAGAAAATAGAGAAATGAAGTTTTAATTTGCCACTAGTTTTATTAAATTTGGATTTCAAATGAATTTATTATAAATTTTTAAAATAAAATGCTGAAAATTAAAAATTACTGTTTGTTCGATAGCTTTGAACATTATTAATAAACTGCATCGAATGGCTGTAATTTTCGAAAGTCTCTTATTTTTTCTATAAACTAGATATGTAAAACTTATAGTGAATGTATAGTGAATGTTTGAATTTGAAAGTTGAAATTCCAACTACAATCACTTAAATTAAAGTTGGAATGCATGTATAGTAAATTTTTAAAGATGTGTATAAATGTGGGCTGTTTGTATATTGTTTTTATGAGTAATGCATTTGAATGAATGTTTGAATTTGAAAGTTGAAATTGAATATATGGCAGGAGTGTTAGTGGTTTGCTGGTATATGTCCTAAATCTAATAGTATTTTAAATTTTTAGTACATTGTATCATGACTTTTTGATATATATATATATATATATATATACATATATCATTTAATTATTTAATTATTATATATTTTTGTATTTAATAAATATAACAATACTATTAAAATAGTAGGTTTAATTAGTTAAATACTATTTTTAAATATTTTTAATCAAATATTGTTATGAATAGGGTAACAACAACGTATTGAGACTAATATGTGTAGTGACTAATTACAACATATGTGTGTTATGATATGAGATATTAAATTAACACATGGGTAAAAGTTAGTGAACTAATATACTGGACTAACCTGTCATGAAAACGTTACATGAATCATTATATAAATATCATAAGTAATTTTTATAGTAATAATGATGTATGTAATCATTGAACTTAAGATTAACATAGTTTTCAATATAGAAAATATTATATTTTGATATTTTCAAACGTCATCTGTAACAAGATAGATTATAAAAAAATAATTAAATATATGATAACTCATGCAAAGAAATATGTATGATCAAGATAGGATTTATTTCTTCTATATAATAGGAGTAATATCTTATGCTTTTCAGTTGAGTAAGATTTTGAAAAATGTATTGTCATGTTCAAATAAGTTAATATGTGATTTTGACTTCGTTTGATAGAATAAGTCTATTCAAGATATTAAAGAAATATAAAATTGAATTATACGAGAATGACATAATTTATGTCTTGTATTCAATTAAGATATATGGGATAAAAGAATTGAATTACGCGATAAATTAGTCACGAATATGGTGATGTCTAACCGCTGATATTCTCGTCATTTAAGTAATCATAATATATTATTAGATATTATTCATTACTTGTAACATTAAAATTAAATTTTAATATACTGTTGACGTAACAAGAACCTATTGAGTTATATATTAAGATTAAGAATAATATATATATATATATATATATATATATATAATTTTAAATGAATTTAGAATTCGTTGAGTTATTTGAATATTAATTTTGATTAAACTCATTATGTAAAGATTGGACTAAATTTATTAGTACTTACTTAACTAAATAAATTAAATTTTATAAGAAAGTTCAACCAAATAGTTTAAGTCAAAATTAAACACTTAAAATAGTACTATAAATATGTGATATATGTGTTTTTTAATGGTGTATCTAGGATTTGTTTTTGCATTTGTGAAAAGAAGAAAATATAAAATATCACGTACTCAAATTATATGAGTTAACACTCTAATTAGATTCCTAATAGTGTGGATACTATAGAGACATAAAGATAATTGATTTGTATTTATAATTTAACAAAAATCGTTTAATTAGATGTATGAACGTATTTATAATATTAAATTATATACATATAATAATACTAGAGTTTGTCACATGGATCATAAAAAGTAAAACATTTATTTTGTGTATTTTTGCTGCGTGTATCTATTAGTTTACTTACATAGCTAATGTTAGAGAAAAAGGTTCGGATTATATTTAGCAATCTCTTGCTAAATAAATAGATGCTTCTTGGTATTTTTTTAATTATTTAATTAAGTGCTATAATGTGTTTTACCAAAGACGTTAATAATATTAAATTGGAGGATATAAAGCTTTAGCATCTTAGTTACGTATGGAATTGTATTTTGTGATTATGTCTCAAATAATTATTAACATAAATCAACCACGTGCATTATGTATGCATTATTGATATTATGAGCATTTAGTTTAATGTTTAAAGCTTTGCATTAATAATATAAAATCATTCATGACAAACATATAGGCTTGAATAGTGTAAGCAGTGATTCATTTTCGCAAGAGGACTAACAAGAGAGTGAATCTCTACCCTAAAATTATGAGTACACTTTTATAATATCTTCTCCTAAAAAAATAAAAATATATATAAAATAAAAATTTTACGTTTTTATTTTAATTTTAAGGTAGTTGGGTTGTGAAGTATTAAAAAAAATTGGTCTATGAAACTTTATAAAATCATTAATATTTTTATACATTAAATTTTGGATTATAAAATAACTTTTGGGCATGTTTGATTAAATGGTTTATATTTCTTATGCATTGACAAAAAGATTGACTAACTTCCTTACTCTCTTATATTTTTGTTAAATCTCGCTATACAAATCCCTCTATAATACCTATCACAATATTTAAGAGGTCATTGTCATGCACTTGCATATAATCTTATATATTTGATAGCATGTATTATTTTATGAGACAGGCACAAAAACAGTAGTTGAACTATATTCCAATTTAATATAAAAAATAATGTACACTTGAGACATATAAGCAAAAGACTCGAAGCACCCATGCATCTCAACCCTAGATGTTTACACCTTCTCACCAACCAAAGTCATCTTAATTGGAAATAACTCTTCTTACCCCATAAATCGTGTCTCCATACCTAAGTGCATTACCTTAAGTACTACATCCATATGTATCTATTGAGGCCTTAATCCTCCATATGTTGATAACTCTAATGGTGATAACAAAATTAAAGTGTATTAAGGAATAAATGTTGTCGTGTACCTTCCTTGAAATAGAAGCTTTAACTATATGACTTTTTAAATATGATGTGGCTGCACTTAGAAATGCACAATATAAGTTAATATGTAGCTAATTAGTGCATGATATGTGTTAAATGTTAAGATAGCATAATGTTATACCTCATGTGCACCATCCACCTCAACATCACCACCATTTGCAAGCAAATTTGCATCATATAAAAGTGCTTAAAGAAATAATGATACCTCTTTCATGTATTTTTTCTATATTATTCCTAGTAGACTACAATTATAGGACGTATACTAAAAGACCTTTGGCATATGTAGTGATTAGTTTTTAAAATGGAAGAGGTTATACAAATAATGTTGTATATAGTCACTTCTTATTGGCAAAGCATATGATATATATATATATATATATATATAACTTAAATTTGTCATTATAAACATTGTTTTGTGAATATCATCATAGGAAGCATTCTTCATTGTGCTCTATCTTAGAATATGAGAAAGCTAATCATTTTTCTTCATGCCTACTTTTTTTGATATACTATGATTGTCTCATTTATTTATATTTAACAATATCATTAAAAAAAAAAAACTTACAAACAATTTAGCAAAATTTCAACAGTCTTGTCTATAATATGAACATATCTAAAATTTTCAACAAGTTAATAAATTGACATGTACACTTCCAAAGAAAATAAATTTCATCCAACTCCTATAATCCACGAGCTCAAGCAAAATAAGGTTTCTTATACCCTCCAAACATAATAACATGACAAATCATCTTACAAGTCTAAAATTGTTAATATAGAAAAAAAAAATCTAAAATATAATTGGAAGCCCTTCCAAGTTATATCTTTCATAAGTATGCTTACTATCCTTATAGTATTGTTTCTTGAAGTTTTTCACATTCTCGACCAATGCTTAAGGTATTTATATGTCAATACCTATGATACTGTGCCTTAAAAATAATTGTCGAATACGTTCAAATAGTCAACTAATTAAAACATAAATGGGTCTACCTTCTTATGGGTGTCCATCTCTCTAATAAAAACCTTTCTACAAAGTAAACAAGGTCATCTTTAATGCCTTTTCGCCATCCATCATGCTAATGTTTGTGTCTTTAATGAATTTATTGAACTATTTTTATTTAATCCGCAACATTCTAGGAAAGAACTTTTCATGTAGTCAATTTCTTCTTCTTGTTTCTCATAATCATTTAACTTCTTGAGTAATTATCAAAATTTAGTCTTGTTATTAGCCTAAACTAAAATTTAAAGAATTGGATTAAATAATTAAATACTATGAACCATATTTGTTGCTCTGATTCTTACCTAATTTTACAAACTTCTCTTAGTATTACATTGTGTAGTAGCATCCTCAAAATCCAAGCTTTTACACTTATAAAAACCTCCTAATACATGATTATGTGAGCAAATCGAATTACAATGATGCAGTTGACTTTTATTAATCTAGTTAACCTCCACATATGGGACAAAGAAGTAAAAACAATTGGAAATAAATGTTCTTATCATATTTTCAACACATTGTCACTTAGTTCACCATTGTTGCTGTTAATATTACAAGAGAAATTGATGGAAATCAATAAAAAATCATGTTGTATTAATGTTGGACTCCCTGGATGAAATTTCATTGTGGGAATTTGGTATAATATGCTCCATTGATAATTTTGATGAGGGAGTCTATTATATTAATACTTAACTTCCTCATTACAATTCAATGAGGGAAAATGTGTAGATCAATGTCTCCTAATAAATATTATTAAGGTAGTACAAGAATCTTTCTCTCAATAAAATTTGTCGAGTCAATCTTGAACTCTCTTGATAAAATTAGCAAAGGGACTAGTATGATAAACACTCTTTCAAATAATTTTATTAAAAGAAATTAATATTAAACTAATTTCCATCAACTAATTTTATTAAAAGAGATTAATATTAAACTAGTCTTCCTATTCATCGTCTTCTTAACAAGGCATAGCAACATACCGAATTTGGGATAAATACCTCCAATCTCATATCCATATTTGCGTTAAAAACTTAATACTAAACACGTACTAAATTCATGTTAAGTTTGGCATCTCATTACTTTTAAACAAAAATCTATGATTTTTTTAGCAATTTTTTTAATCTTTTCTAATACATTTGTGCTTTTATAAAATATTAAATTTAAACTTACAATCTATCTAATTAAACTAATAAATTTTCAGCATTAATTCTAAAAAAAATAAATCACATACATAAAATATCAAGTTCATCAAAAGAAAATAAAATTAATCACAATAAGAACATAAAAAAATATAACTATTTTATAAATTCATATATAAAATATCATAAATTTAAAATAAAATAATATAAAATAATAAGCACCCATTTGATCATAACATATATCAATACCTTATAAAATACAACATAATAGGTTATGGTAAATTGATAAAAAAATTTATAAGTCTACAAAAATACACACAAGTTTATATATTTAAAAAATTTAAATATCTTCAAATACCCATAATGGACACCTATATATATATATATATATATATATATTTATCTGCATCCGTATTCATACCAAACTCGTTATAAATTTTTTTGTTTACAAACTAGCTAAGATATATACCAAACCTATCCCACTAGGCGCAGGCACAAGCAGGCTGACAGGTTTGTTAAAATCCCTATTCTTAACATTCAAAACACAATCTTCTTCACAAATTTAACGACACACATCTTATAATCAATATATATGACATAAAAACTCAATTAAATCGAGAGAGAAATTTTATTTCTAGATTTGGATTACAAAGTGCATTGATTATAGAGAATGCACTTTCGTTGTTAGTATTTTCTTTGTCTTTGTTGTCGTTCTTCGAGTTTCTATGGCAATATGCTCACTTCAATTACTTTTTTAGATTTTCTTTGTAAATTTTTTTGTTTAATCTCACTGCTTTGCCAGGCAAGTAATCGGTTTCTTTGTGGAAATTTGTGGAAATAAAGAGTCGAGGCAATTTCGTCCACAAACTAAAATTTTGGATACAAAATAACAAATTTTTTACCTGGACTAAATATATAATTGGACATGAAAATTGGGTATATTAAAAAAAAAACTCATTTTTGTTATTATTATTATTATTGCTTTAGGGCACCGTCTATATATTTACCCTTCAACTTTTTGTTAACATCATCCATTCTAAATACATTCGGCCTACAAAATTTCTGTTATATTTTCATGTTTCCTAAATATGCCCCCATTAGTTTTTAAATTACCCTTTTATTATTTGTTTCATTCGTCTTCTATCTTTGAAAAAAAAAAAACACCTAATTAGTAGTCGCTCACTAGTCAGTACCAGCAGCAACCTATTTCCATCTTGCCTTGCCTATCGGAGATCTATCACTTTAGGTATAGTTGTATGGCTAAGACTTCTCACGTAACGGGTTTGCTTCTCTTTAACTACAATCTCAATGCCAGTGGAGCTAGATGCCCATTTGCAAGGAACCAAGGCACTTAGTCCCACCAAATGTGGAGATTTTATTTTTCTTCTAATATTGAATTAATTGTGATGATAAATTTTACTCACTCTGAGCATTGGCCTTTAATAACACACACACACACACCCACATAAATATGTATTTAAAGTTCAAATTCCGTTGAATTTCTAACTACAGTGTAATATGTGTTAGCAGATGTAATGTATTTAAAAAATGAAGGGGAAAAAAAAAGCACCTTACAATCTCGATAAATGCTTTTGTTCCATCCATTATCTGTGAACCTAAATAATCTGTGAACTTGGTGCAAAATTCATCTATCATTTTTACAACTTTTAATCCAAATTTAATAAACCTAAGTGTAGTGCTTGATAATGATATATTGATTAGTGTGGAAAGGGAGTGTGTGCGAATTGTTTATTTCAAGAATAGGCTGGATCCAACCAGCTTATTATAACTAGGACCGAAGAAAACTTACAAGTGTGAAATTCCATAGCATAGATTGTTGCAAAAAAGGAACTGTGGCGCTTAAAAAGGCATATCTGATTGTAGAAGCAAATCTGATTGTAGAAGCAAAAAATAAAAATGATGAAGTAATGGTTAGTGTTGAAAACAATCCGCATTCAACCAACCAAACCTACTCTAATGTTTAAAACATCTCTCTTTAAATTGTACAATTGAACTTAATTTACGACTTTTCTCACCTCAATGAACGAATTCATGGAAACAATTTAATGGGAGCATGTTCGCAAAAAGGGAAAAAAAATAAAAATAAAAATAAAAAAACCAGTCTGGCCCCCGATTAACCTAATTAATTGCATGCTTTTTATCCCTATCACCACCACCCTTTTTTTTTTTTTTTAACTTAATTGTACCGTCATTTTCCGATTTTGAAAGTGCTTTCTAGAAATTGTGCTTTTACCAAATTTGGGTGAAAAAAATAAATTATCTAATGATTAGCATACATCTAAATTCGATATAAAAGTACATGCGTTATAGCAAACACGTCTCGAACCAAATCTAAAATATCTAGACTGATATGAATGTATATGGGTCTTACGATACGAATTCACCATCTAAACACACTTTGGCATCATTTGAGGAAAGGGAAAGACGTCACTACAAAACCCACTGCCAAAAGCTTCAATTACACAAACTGCTAATAGAAATGTATCAAGTGATTGACACCGAACTTTCTTAATATTCTCTCCCAATATGTGCACATTTTATACATTTTCTAAAACCTCCAATAGCTTTACAAACTACAGTGCCATTTTTCAGGGTCAAAAAACATTAGATGGAGAACTGAATTATAGCACTACTAAACCTGGAAGCCACAAAATAACAACTCCCATGCTCAAGTCCTCCATCTTGAGGTCTCAGTGGAACAATTTCAGTTAGCATCTCTCAAAAATCTTGTACAGCTTCTCCAGTGATGCTACCTAGAGAATGCAAGGATCAGAAGTCAGTTTTGCAATGACCTTCAAGGTTAAAGTTGTGTTAAAAAAGTCACTACTCCCCATTCACACCAGAAAATTCAAAAGTAGAATAAAATATCTTCTGTCAGCCCTGCCCAGTAATACCTAAAAATTCAAAAATGAAACCTATTCTGTTCTATGTAGTATAACCTGACAAAAGAACTCGATATAGTCCTAAAAATTTAAGAGAAACCAATCATTTATCATGCACCACAAAAGTAGCATTTAATTAGCTCTGAGAAATGGACCAAAGGAGGGTCCTTCTTGCACCTTGATAGATGGACAAATACAAAAAATAAAAATAAAAAAATAAAAATTCTTGACACATAACATAAGATGGTGGATGTTAAATGTCATCTGCTTTGAATAGTGCCAGGACCAAAAGAAGCAATTTAAAGATGGCAAGTTCCCCAGCTTAGCTTATACATGCACCTTAGTCTAAACAAATTTAGGGGGTGGGGAGGGATGTGGGGTGGGGTTGTGGAGGGGGAGATGTGGTGGAAAAAAAAAAAGAGCAATGAAAATCAAGAACCACTTCTAGGATACTAGACCAGAAATCAGAAATAGTAGCGGTAATCACTCAGCATCTTACCTGGACAAATGTTCCATTTGTGGCCATTGAAGTTAGTGGCTTGAGAAAGAGTTTCATCGCCGGAAATAAGACATGTTGAATTGTCCACTCACGCTGAGCCCAGGCAACCTCCGCCTCTGAAAGTAGATGATGCTCTATCTCATCATCTTCAACATCATCACCTGTAACCAACAAGAAGTGCTGGGCTGTAATCCAGAGAAAATACTTGTCCAATGTCTCGGAAAGGGGGAGAGGTAGAGGTACAGTAACTTGGTTGACAATTTTGCTGATTTTAACTTAAAAAGGTGATCTGCTGTTAATGGTGATAGGGTAGAGTTGTAACTTCAAATTTCTTGGATGGTTATAGAGTACATAAAAATATCCAACCTTAACTGATCATTGTCACCTGCTAGTTCTTCCATGTTTATACCTTGCATGCAATAAATGTTTTCTGTCTGTGAGACACCATGATTGAGGATGGATAATTTGAAACTCAAATAGTAATGTAATCAGAGAGAGCAGAACGAATGAGATATTGAAATGTAGTTTTGTTGAGAAATTTAACTAGATCGAGAATTTCTTTACTATGTCTAGGGTTCTCTGCTATATTGAGAAATTTGATCCCACAGTCAACTTATAAGTGGTTTCCACATAAGGTCTCCACTAAATTTAGGGACATTTTCTATTGGATTGAGAGTTTAGATCCATCAGTTGATTTTTTGTATTTTCTTCCATAAAGTCTGGAAAAATTTTACTTTTCCTCTTCAAACTAATCTTCTCATTCTCAAAGAGGTTTTGATGTTATCTCCTCTCTCTCCAACTTTCCTTGAAGTTTTTCCTTTTCTTTGGGATGATCTCCAAGAAAAGACTCCACAAGAGATATTTTATTAATATAGAGAGAAAAGAGCAATGAAAAAGCAGCCCAAAGGCTAAAAACAAAGCTAAGACATGTATCCAACGTGCAGTAACCCCCAAGAGTTGAGCAAAATGGGCATGACATACTCGCTTATCAATTACTTAGAATCTTGTTTTAGAGCACTAGTTAGATGTTAAGATGTCAAATTCCAAGAGCACTTAACCCGTCATATGTTGTATGACACAAAAGTAATTGAGACAACCTCCAACTTTTAAGTCATTGAAATGAATTTACATCAACAGATAATCAAAAACTTCCCATGAATAAAAAGCCATACCTGCATCATTTGAGGACATTTTTTCATCTTCAGGATTCCTAGATGGTTTTTTCTTTTTGTAAAACCAAAAACCTTCACCTGAAGGATTGGGCAATAGAGGAGGATGCATCGCATAAAAGTTACCAAGGGCAGCTGCAATTGCTTGAAAGCAATTTTTTTCATCCTCCCAGTCAACCTACAATAATGACCGCAAATTCCACTTGCATCAGTTTGAGTTTGTATGCCAAAGGCAAGAAGGATACATGAATTCTATATAGACAATGGCTTCTTCACGAACCGACATGTTTCAATTACCAAAAAATATCTATCCAAAGTATTTTCCAGCCATCATAGAATAAAGCATGCAGATGAAAGAACTTCCGGCTATTAATTATACGGAAACATTCTGATGCAGAACTAGAACCTAAAATTTATTTTAGTCTATACTTTTCTCCCTACTCCCTTTGCTTCTAGTATCTCCCTACTTTCTATTACGATTTTCTCAAAATTTATCTCAGCAGACGTCTGTTCTTACCTTTTCTTCACCTACATTTTTTCCCCTCTGTTTCTTTTGTCTCTCTGATTTCAGTTCTCTTGTGCTCTTTCTTTCCTATTTTCTCTCTTCTTACTTTCAATGTATGTCCCACATCAGTTTGTATCTTCTCCTTCCTGTCATACATCAACTTCTCATACTAAACGTTTTCTACAAAGGACACTTACAAACATCAAAATCACGTCCACCTATGCCAACACTTGCCTAGACCACATAACAGAATTACCCTCCATATACCTATCATTCAACAAAATTATGAGGGTTCAGAGCATCTGGAGAAACTTAAATGGGTTCTATGCACGTAATTTTTTATACCTGTTGCAGTCACAGAAAAAAACACTCCTACGTAACCTAAAAGGTAATGTTTAAATTAATAAGCGTGCAAATATACAACTTTGCCCATGTTCTATCCAATAGCTGCCATGTCAGACATACAATTTCATGTCATCATACTTTTAACTTAAGTTCACCCAGAAGCACTGCACAGGCAACAACGTTCTATTAATTAAATGATGAAGCCAGTAGGTAAAAGATTCTACTAGCTCACAAATTTTATAAATTGATCTCTAGCATAATTTTTATTGTACACATCATTCAAGCAAAAACAAAAATTGGAAACATAAACCGAAACATGTGTATTTGTGCACACATTCAAGTTTCTGGGAAATTGATTGTTAAATGTGAAATATGAGAATTTTCATACTAATAGATCACTCCACATCAACCAACAAATATACTAAATGGAAAGATTCATGACAAATAGATATCATTATTAAATGTTAGAACCTACATCATTGCCCAAAGAAAGCACAAATTCAGGAACCCGATCCATGTCAGGAGTGTACTGGTCTAGTATGACAGGAAGCCTTGACAAATTCCCATGTGTATCAACTTTGATGCAGAAATATTCCTCCAACATTTCAGCCTTTTGCTTGAGCAGTTCTGTATTCATCTATGTAAAGATCAAAGGAAATATAAGTCAGATCATTTGAAGCAAAACTACAAAGCTAAAGCTGCTCTATTCCAAACACAAGTTTTTCTCATATAGCCAATACTAGTCAAGAATAAAATGAATAATGAGAATCATTTGTGCCACAAAAAAAGTACATAAATTTAAATTAAAAAAAAAAAGTTTTGGCTTTTTTGATTTCCATTATTTCTTTCTATTCTGATAATTCTATATTCCACAGCAACCCTGCATTATACTTTCTGCATCATGAAGAATATGGAACAAGAGTAATTAATGCATCGACATCTCATCTGGTACATTATGAACTTCAAAAGTAAAGAAAACTAAAAAACATATATATATATATATATATATATATGGAAAGAGAAAAACTAAGTGCTTTGATTTTCTGATACCAGAAACACATTTTCTGAGGAACATATAGTAAAGCACAATTTTTAGGGAGATGACAATTAAATGGTTGATTTAGTAGTTTCATTGAAGCGCAAAAGTTCTTATCATTTAGTAGCCATTGTCTTGCATAATGCAAAAGGTCTCAGGCTTCACCCACGCTTTGATTAATGACCTTTTAAAACAGGTTATCCTTTAATATCTCATTTATCACCATTTAGCATTCAACAAATTTCAATACTTTTTATTTGGCATCAATCCCTACCATGATAAAGGGATCCTGTATTTTATTGATAGCAGCCAACATCAAAGTTTGTCATCTGATAAAAATTTTCTGCACAAAATACAAATCAAAATCCCACATTATCTGCGAAATAAAACATAAAGTCCCGCTTAGAGATTCCAGTCAGGACCAATTTTATATTATCTACAACTTTTCACTCACTTGAATACTATCAAATTCACTAAAACTTTTTGCACTATTCCCAACAAGAGAAAAACAACCAACCTAACTTAATCAGAAGATATTTTGAATGGTTCAATAAACTTGGTACAATAAATAGTCAAAAGGACAGAAGACAGTGAACGCTCATGCAGAAATCAATGTAGGAAAGAATATTACTTCTGCAATCTTCTCTTTCAGGTCATCGTTCTCGGTACTTTCTGGATCCATGTCCTCCTCTTTGAGAGCCAAAATAATCAACTCTGGCAAAGGTGCTGGGTCACTTAGTTGTATAGCATTGAAATGAGCAAACCTCCGCAGAACTTGCTGATACATGAGTTCTTTGCTGTAAAAGAAGAGGGAGAGAAAATTTCAAGTCCTAGAAATAATCTAGTAATGTGGCCAAGGACAGATGACAAGAATCAGCGACAAAAGGGTGTTTTATGCTCCAGCACCAATTATTCAAGAGAGAAAGAGAGGCACAACTAAAAGCTAACAAATCAAAAAGGATGATCAATCTCGAAGAAACACCATTAAAGGTAAAAGCTATAATAAAACATCTATCAACCTTCATCACTTTATAAAGTGTAGCATCATTATTTTTTCTTCTTTTTTTTTCTAATTATTATTTTGGGTTGATAAGATTGAAATGCAGAACATGTGAAACATAGACACGCAACAAATTCAAAATCGTGGGCTCAACTCTATGATACATTTATAAGCTCTTATAATCACACGAATTTAAAGAAACGGAGAAGTGCAGAAGTAATACCTTAGACTCACTACATTTGCAAGATATAGATGAGTGTTATGCTGAAGCAATACGAAAACATCATCTGCCATTCCAATATATGTAGACCGTCTTACAATGTCCAGGAGACCTTACGCATAAAATAAATCATATAAAAGATCTGATAGAAGAAAAGTTTTCATAGTCAAGAACAACAAATTGATCAGGAGGTTACCAGAATGACAAGTTCGATCTATATCATCAATAAGTTCCTGAATGCTAGTAAGATCTGCAGTTTCATTTGGGCTCCTTCTTTGCCTTACAGAAGACCTGCAATTGCAAATTTTTTTTTGGGTTTTAGCGAAAAACAAGAACCAATTATGCATATAGAACACATACATTTTCAGGAATAGCATTAATTACGATGGTCATATATTGTACATGAATGAAATTAGTACATGTACTTGTGCAGCTACGCAAACCCAAAATTCAAAAGTTACGCAAAAGAAAACATCAAGAAATGAACAGAAAAAACTAGATATCTTCTGTCACATAAAAGTCTCAACAAATCTCAAACATATATAGGGTATTATATTTTACCAATTTATTGTAGAATACTAAAAATATCAAATCAGTTCCTGGGAATAATCAGATATTTAGCAATTCTTTATAGCTGTAACTCCTTTCCTATCATCATGCTTTAAGCAATAATCGGATATGGGTCTGTCGATAATAACACAAAGAGATTGGTACTCTATCTTCCTATGGACAGCCACCAACGTGACAAGATCAGTAAGAACAGGTGGGACTGAGAAAATAATCCCCAAATATATGTCAAAGCTTTCAAATCTAACTAAAAAAAGGAGGTTGTGAGTCAATATCAAAGTCTTGAGTTTTCTTTTAGCATTGAAATCACTAAAATCAAAAAGCAAATATTTTCATGAGTAGATCAATAGTTAGCCATTGTCTTACTTCTTTTTCTTTACCCCCTACCAGCCCATACCACACCACACCCTGCCCCTGGCCCCCCTCTCCCTTTTTTTTGGGAGTTAAGGTTAATTTAACCTGGCACAAGCCCCTTTGTTACTGCAGTAACATGGCATTGGCACGGCCCATTTAAAATAAATAAAAAGAAGATGGAAGAGAGACGAGAGATGAGTATCTCTCTTTTATCTGAAGAGAGAGACTCATCTCTCTCTATATGTGTGTGCGAGCGTGTGTGTAATGAAAAAGAAAAAAAAATGAGAAGAAGTTACCATCATTGCCATCTTTTTGTTTTCATTTTTCCTTATATGTTTGTGGGTCTTTGTTCCAACAATTGTTTTTCTTTTTCATTATTTTTTTTCAGAAAAAAGAAGAAAGAGATTGAAGTATTAAGATTGATTTTTAATTTAGTTTTCTGAGCTATGAGATGTTGAGATTTGAAACAATTCAATGAAGAAAAAAAGCAATTGTCAGTAATAATATTTGGATGTCTTTTTATTTAATTTTTTTATTAATATTAAATTTAGTATTTTATCCTCTTAATCATTTTCTTTCTGCAATTATGGGCGGCTAGCAGGCCAGTGCACAGCAACACATGGCCCAAGCATGGACAGTCCACCCGACACCTCCATCAGCATCTAACCAAAAAGAACCTCTTCCAAGCAATCATACAAGATTCTAAGAATAGAAGGGGAAAAAAAGGAAAATTGCTATCATGATAACGAAATAAAATAATATTGTACAGCAATGACATGACACAATCAAGGAAGTAAATGTCAAAATCCGCTCTTTCTATGACCAATTTGATCTTCGTACCCTTGCAATAATGCACTTACTTGAATAGTGTGCTTAATACTTTGAACACACAAAAAAATAATTAAAAAATAAAAATCAAAAGTAAATAATTTATAAGAATCAGAAGGTTTTTCTTTAGAAAATTTTTTTCAACAACAAATGTTCATCCAATTCTCAAACACAGTAGAGAAATGCACTTCTGCAGCACACAACACAAGTATCAGCAAATTAAATGTGGATCCTACCTGATGGCACTTAAAGTAGGACTACTTGCCAGATTACAAAGAGGCTTGCTTTGCACATAGGCATGCAATCTTCCAGCTGGGTCTGAGGAATCTGTTCTTACCATCTTGTGCACAGGAACCTTTTGCAATTTTGAACCTATTGAAAAAAAAAAATTAAAGGTAGAAGAAACAATCCAACATAGTGAGCACAAATATACCTACTAAAGTTTTAACATAATGGTGGAATGTCGTATTTCAAAATTAGAATCAAATAGCTGCAATACGCACATTAGTTTATCAAACATAAGTAGAGGTCAGCTTGACATCTAGAACATAAGTCAGAAATCTTAATTATTTATCTGCATTTTTCATTTTCTTCCTCCATTCTTCATTTTATAATTGTTCACTTGATCTTCAGCCTCAATTTAGAACCAAATATTACTCTCTTCTGTTTCTATCTCCCTTTTTTCTTGTTTCTGTCTTCACTTATAAAAGCAGAAACAAAAAAGGAATGGTATTGCTATATGACCAGCACCTTAATTTTCTTTGTTTTTTCTTTTTATTTCACTGCAATTTGGGTATTATGCTCATTGACAAGGTGACTAGCGAGGGGGTTAGGAACATCAATATATCTTCTTTTTTTTTTTAAAGTCTGGGACATCTTTTTATTTTGCATATACAGATTTTTTTTGTTCTATTTGGTGCCCTGTTTGATACAATGTTTGATGATAGTGATGTTTTCTGCACTGTTAGTTCCCCCACTTGCTGAGCTTCCTCATGCTGATGTAGTTTGTTCGACTGCTGTTGTTTGGTTTCAGTGGTGGCCATAAATTGTGTTTTTGTGTTTTTCTCCTTTTTGTAATTTTCAATGAAAATCTATTATAATATCAAAAACTGAGAGAGTAGGGACAGTTAGATAATGAAGGGATATTTTGGTAATCGTGATTTTTATTCATAAATATAATGTACAAGGACTACCTTACCCCTATTTGGTTTTAACTTAACAGAAGATAGTAACAATTGGGGCCTTGATGATTTCTACAAAAATTTGGGGTAGGTTGATCATTTTAAGACATCAGAGGATAATCTAAAATTTAACTTAATTTAAACAGTACTAAAGCTAGAATAATTCATTAATAGAAGGGATAGTTTCACACACTCTTTCAAGTTAGGCTCATTTTGACATTAGTCCAGACACTAGCTACAACAGTAAATTTTGAAAAATGTCATAATCACATGGGTGTTCCTGCGCAATTAACTAGTTAAGAGAGAGAATTACACTCACACTTTTTACAAATTAGCGTAAATACAATCTAACTAATGTCATTTATAAAATGGCAAAAATGCCCTAAACTTTAAAAAAAAAAAAAAAAACACAAAACTTTGCTAACCTTAATAAAAATAATAATACTTGATTCAATTTGTTATAAGTTGCAAAATATTCTTCCTTCATGGATCTATTCAATTTTCGAATTTTCAAGAATCCATTTTGGTTTCACTTTTTCAAGTAGAGATTCTTCAAATAGACTTTCTTCTAGTAGAGCTTTTAAAAATAAATTTTTCAATAAAAAAAGTCTATTGTTTGGTTGTCAACTGCAGCCTTTACAAAAATTTGTGTTATTACAATAATAGATAAGCTTGTTAAGTTTGTGAGAATATTAAATTTCATCGAGGATTGAAATAAACTTGTAAAAATAAAATAAAGGTAGTTTAGATAATTTAGACCTTTGAAAAGTTTAAAAAGCTCTACTCCTAAAAGCTTTGAGCTTACCTTAATAGAGGTACAACAACTTTTTAAATCCTCAAGAGTTTCTAATTATAATCAAAAGACAAAAATGGAAAAGAGCTTTTGGCATTAAAAAATTTGTTGGGCCCATAAAAATTTGTGTCTAACTAGATATAAATGGAAATAAGAACACTTTATTTTATTTTAAATACTCGTCATAAGTTGTAAAATAATTTTATAGAATGAATTAATTTTTTCAAATTTTTATCAAAATAAGAATATATTTTAGTTGAAACTTCTCTGTTGAGTTTTATAAAATTTAGGGGATATATGTCATATTTTATAAGTATATATCTAAAAACTATTTTCACAAATTTGTTAGGGTGTGAATGTAATTATCCCTCTTAACTAGTTAAGAACACACATAAGTATACAAAATTGTCCAAACTTTAGGGGATATATAACACAATCAGAGTATTTGGATTAATGTTAAAATGAATCAAACTTCAAGAGGTATATGGAATAATCCCTTGACATAAATAGGGTTTTAGCTTGTAAGTTAGAGAAAAAGTCCCTTTTTTCATTCTTTGCTTGTCTTATCTCACTTCTCACTCTAAGTTATCGTCTTTTCTTTTTTTTTAATTCCTATTATGTCTCTCCTCTATCCTGTACTGGTCTCTCCAATCTTTGGCTTCACCTTCAACCATATTGCATGAGTATGTTAAAAGGATGATGCCAACCATGGGCGCACACAGTTAGGGAAAGGAGAGAGGGAAAAAAATTTCCATACCAGTAAGATGCAAATCCTTGCTTATACTGGAAGGGCCAGATGGAGAGGATTCAACAGTCTGTCACA
The DNA here is from genome assembly GCA_032401905.1 of Swietenia macrophylla. Taxonomy (NCBI): domain Eukaryota; kingdom Viridiplantae; phylum Streptophyta; class Magnoliopsida; order Sapindales; family Meliaceae; genus Swietenia; species Swietenia macrophylla. The sequence continues at coordinate 5,305,241 of CP135580.1, read as the reverse complement.
TGCATGAAACACAGATGACAAGATAGATAGATAAATAAAAATAAAAACCAAAAAGAAATTATGCGGGCAAGAAAAAGATCTTGTACTGCTAATCAGCAGCCTGAAGGGATACATAAACAGATTGATTTATAGGCACTTAATAGCATTTTCCATAAACTTTGTAGCCATCACAATGAGTTGGAGAAGTTGTGCATAGAAATTTATATAGAGTTGAGCCTAATTCTCAAAATATGTGATGGACTCAGCGTTAAATAGGTATATGCTTTGAACAAGAGTTGTTTAATATTTATGATGCCCTTACTGACCTTTGGTTCGCTGTTGACATTCATATTTTGTTAATTATAAGTTATACACTTTCTTTACAAAGAAAAATACCAATTTTGATGAAAAGAAAGACAGCTATAGTCATCTTTGATTCTTTTGCTGGTCCATTGTGGGGAAGGTAGAGCATGAGAGATCTACTAAATATACATAGTATGAAGAAGGAAAAATTAACATAAAAAGTACTGTAAAGCATCAGATTTTGTAGTCTTGTAGTTGACTGACAGTACCTGTCCTTGATACGTCCTCATGTCATTCGAGTCTCTCAATTTTAATTCAATTGCTGACTGTATCTTCTCAACAATGAATTCCTGATTCAAAAGGCTTACCTGCATATCAATACAGAGATTAAGCTTTTGCCCAGAGGGGGCTAGATGGGAAGAATCCCCGTCCGAATAGAAAGGAAAGACAGGAGGTCAGTCTGTATCACCAAGCATGAAGCAAATAAAGAAGGATGAAACAATCCCAAGAGAATAAGGACAGCCACGAAACAACCAAAAAACAAAAAAGGATAAACAAGAGTTAAGAAATTGTCGCTTCCCAGTCGACAAAGATGAAAAAGAAAGGAATTTCCCATATGCCACATGCCAACATTTGCTTCTACAATATTGTCAGGTATTTTAATTATAAGTGCATGCACCCATGCAGTACCTAGACAGATATAACTCCCTAGGCTGGGCATGCTTTACACAAAAAATGACAATAAGCATATTCCTTCAAGTATTATTTCAAAAAATCTATAGATAGTCAACAAATTATTGAGTACATCAAGCTGTGAAAAAAATAGGGAACCAAAAAAACTGTATCTTAGTAATTAAACAGCAACAATGCACCTCAAATTCTTGTTAGCACTTAATTAATACACAAATTAATACAACTCTTAAACCAGTTATTTCTAAAGAAAGCATATATTACCAAAAAACGAAAAAAGAATTAGGTAACAAATTAAAACAAAACTTAAACCACTTATTTCTAAGGAAAGCATATATTACCAAAAAACCAAAAAAGAATTAGGTCATTAACAGCATATGAATAATAAAAACTAACTCCCATATACTTTATTGTGCAAATTGAAGTTAAAAGAAAATATTTATGCAACTTTGTAAGGCACTAATAAAGCATAAATAAATAAAGAGAGCTCCACAACTTAAGCCTCAGAAAAGAATTAAAGAGGGCACCAGCAGTTCTAACAGCGCATTGGATCCGGGACATGAGAGTCCCAAGCAAAACCCACCATATAATGCAATCTAGACCTATCCAAACTAATTTCAGTTTGTTATTTTGTTTAAATCCCGCTCTTTTATGTAATAGTAAACTGGAAAATATGATTTTGAGATCTTATTTTAATGCTCTTCAAAAGGCAATTAACTATATCCCATAAATCAAGGTGAATTTGACATCTTACCTAACTAGATATAGAGATTATGATGTACAATCGAGAGGAAAGAAGAAAGGAGAGAAAAATAAAGAAAAAGGTGATATGGTGGCCACATATAGTATAGACAGCAAACAAGAACCTAATTAAAATTTGACGCATCCATAATTTTCTAAGTACCATGGAAAGCACTTGCAGAATCATATAATTGGTGGGCAGCCATTGTTGCAATTGATGAAACCACAGCGGGTCTTGCTTCTTGAGTTATCAAGGGCTTTAACATCAACTTTGAACAAATCAAAGCCAGCCTTGAATGCATTGAGGCAAAATTCAAGTTGTTTATATTGTGCCCTAGTTTTAGCATAATTGGTGAATGCATTCAAGACAAGGAATCAAAGTATTCTTGCTCCAACACAGTTTCAAAACTCAGCAAGAACTTAACACAAGTTAGGATATGATAACAATCTGATGTAGAAAAGATTGGAGATTTAAACTAAGCGAAATTAAACCCAGGTATAGATCCAATAGAAATGAAAAATTCAAAGGAAATATAAGTTCATAGCAAACAGGCAAGGATATCTAATTATTCAAATTGGATTTGATATCTAATGGCCAATCTGGCCACAGAAGGGAAAAAGAAACATCATATATCATCTATTTCTAAAAGATTTGCAACAGTAAGGTTAGATATCTATACTAATCTTTGTTCAAAATCTGGAATGCTGCAAAACAAAATGTCCAAGCATAAGTGAAAATGGATGATCCAAAAAGATCTGGGTCAGACAGAATGATTAGAAGAGGAAACACCTAACGTTTGCAAGAGCCCACACCAGTATCTTCTCTTTAAGAGTAACAAACTCTAAATCCCAAGCAATTCAGATGAAGGGCCTGTCTAAGTTCAAATATCTAAAAACTTTGAAATCCCAACTTTATTGAGGCGAAAAGGCATTTACCATGCTAGCAACAATAGGGTTTTTCCCCAAAGGTAACCAGCATACCCAAGAGAACAGCTTGCAAAGAGTAGTGTCCCCAATCCAAATATCCATCCAAAAACGAATCTTGTGATTGTTTCCAAAACCCCAGCTGACATCAGACTAGAATTCACTTCAAGCAATAATATAATGTAAACAATTATGTGAATTTCAAAATATGCTTAATGCCAATGTGGTTCACCATCAAGCATAAATGAGTCACATGTGAGGTTCGCAGAGGATAATTGCTTAAGTGAACTTTTGACCAACATTTTCTGCCATTAAAGTGGTAGGAGTTTACCTCCATCTCATAACTCTTGTCAATCTCCACTAAGAAAAATATTATCAAGAGAGATTATCATATTAAAGATGGACAGAAAGAAAAGAAAACGCGTACCTCTCTTTTTGATGGGTGCACATTCACATCAACATGCTCAGGTGGTAATATAATTGACATATAGATGAAGGGTTTTGATGCTTTAGGCAAGGTTGCAGCATAAACAATTTCAATAGCTCTCTTTAAAGCAGCACACTCAACCAACCTATCTGGGATAAAAGAAAAACAAGGGAAAGAACAAAAATAAAGTGATTGTATGAGAGTGGGTTGATTCGCCATAAACGTTTTCAATGCTAATGTTAGAGCAACCATGAGAAATAGCATAGACAAAGTGAAAAATAAATTTCAGCTTAACAGGGAAAAAGATTACTCAATCTGTAAAGCAAAGTAAGAGAAATGATTTGATCCACTTATTTGAAATAAAAGTATAAAATATAAGGAGTGATGCTGCTGACAGGCAGGACAATTAAAAGCTGTCAGTCGCAACCTCACAGGCCTTTCTTTGTTATTTAGATCTCAACAGTTCACATAATCCAATGGCTCAAGTCAAGTCTGGTTGAAACTTAAAATCTGGATGTCCAGATTAGAGAAAACCATATATTATAGGAAAACATTATTAAATTTGAAAACAATTTTCATCCTTGACTTTTATTTTTTAAAATTGATTGTATTTTAACTTTTCTTCAGTTCTTTGACTCTCATTCTGACTCTCACTCTTTTTATCTTCTCTTTTCTCAATTTCTTGATTATAAAATAAGAATCAGTCTCAATGAGACCATAAAATTGAACCACCACACCACCCCAAAAGAAAATGAAACTGAACATGAAACATACATACTGGTGTGCCTTTGTCAATGGAAATGCAAATATTGCATTGAGTAGACAAGGATTGAAAAAATAAAAAGGAACAAGAAATGAGAACCTAGAGTCATATATGATCATAAGGTTAGGTAAATGTAAAATGTTTTTCATTTATGTATGCCTCAACCTGTCATGTATGTATGTTTACACGTTATGGGTTGAAAGACTGAGCCACTTGCTACAAGTAATGCATTGCAGCAAACCAAATTGATGCACTCTCTCATTCTCTTAATAAGAAGAGAATAAAGAGTATTGTAGTCCTACATTCAGAATCTAATACAGGAACTAACCAGCAAACTAGCCATCCATGGGCTCTACAGACAAGTTCTTAGGGTATTTTGGTTTATTTAATAAAAATGAAAATACTTGCTACTTTCTCAAGCCTATTTTAAAAAAGTTATGCAAGAAGAAGCGCCAAATAAGCTGAAATTTCATACTTCTAATATTGTTACACTGCAATTAGATTCAAAATATCAGCAATCCGAGACTTAATGCGCAATGTAAACAGCTAAAAAAATAATCTAGTGTCAATATAAAGTAATCAAGAAAAAAAAAATTACAAGAACCATTGCCCAAATCCTGTTTATTCAGATATCTTGTTAGAAATGGTGGTGCATTAATGAATACTAGTAGAAAAGCATTTCTCAAAAGTCAAGATTAGGATAATATTTGTTTAAGGGAGAGAATTGGTAAGCTATTTTCTTCTTATTCCTCTTTCCTTTTACTTCTGCTGATAAGCCATCCAAATTGATAAGCATTTGATTACAAGAAACAAAAACTCAACCAAAAAATATCACTTTCTGACATTATACAAGAATAATAAATCCAATGCATAGGAATGCCATAACCTGATAAACAATTGAGCCGCTTTTTTATTTTCAAGTGGCAGACAGATCATACATACCATTGATGAAAAGCACCATTGTTGTTTTCTTTGCCACATACTTTGAATTGGAAATAAAGCCATCCATCTTGAAAACCAAACTTGAGGAATCATTTTCTGAAACCTCTAACTTCATCAGATTACTGGCAACTGAAGCTCCATAAACAGTTCTAATAGAATCAAGCCTTGATGGTGTGGAAATTGAGTGAATATCTGCTCTAGCAGCTCCATGCTGAATACGAAAACAATTAAAAAAATCTTTATCATGTCATAAAGTTAAATTTGAAACATCATATATAATAACAATAATTTTCCCAACTCAAGAAGCCAACCTTCCTGCAAGAGAAGCTCACATCAATGTGGTGAATAGCCAATCGGCTTAACAAATCAACAATTTTTGTATAATCATCAGAAGAATTTTGGAGCGTCTTCCTCCGAGCGATCATGTTGTAAAACAAATTCTCCACCTGAGAATAAACATGAAAATGAGATAAAACCAAGACAAAATATTACCAATGTTATGCAAAGATTAACATAAACAAATTCCCAAATCAAAGCCAGATTGTCTCAGTCAACTTCATAATGCTGAAAATCCAAAAAGAGTCATATATAATCTTAATTACCTTATTATGACAAGAACTCAAAATCATTCCCAGTAATTCTTATAGTAACCAAGACAAAATATTACCAATTTTATGCAAAGACTAACATAAACAAATTCCCAAATCAAATCCAGATTGTCTCATTCAACTTCATACTGCTGATAATCCAATAAGAATCATATATAATCTTAACTACCTCATTATAACAACAACAAGAACTCAAAATCATTCCAAGTAATTCTTATAGTAACAACTTTTTACCCCCACCATAATTCCTGACTCAAAAATTTCCAAAATGGAAAAAGAAGAAATTTCTGCTATGCGAAGTCAAGTGTCTGGTTCATACCATTATCTGCGTCCCTTTTACAGCAGCACATGCTTTTGGTTCTCGCACCATGACACCGTCTCTATACGATACCCTGAAATATGAACCCCAAAACGTAATAAATTTGGATCATTATTCAATAATCTACACCAGTGTTTCAATTCACATTAATTATCAAATGCACCTGTAACCATGCAACTGCCCTTTGGTAATGGTTGTGACCGAAACATGGCCAACATAAGTCATACTAGCCAAAGCCTCTCCTCTGAAACCCAATGACTTAATCGACTGTAAGTCCTCATACTTCGATAGCTTGGACGTCGTGTGCCTCTCGCAAAGTATCGGCAAGTCCTCGTACTAAAAATAAAACACAAAAGATAATACTGTTTTGCTTGGTAACGAGAAAACGAAGAAACAAAAGCAATTTAATAAGTTCACACACACGGATGCCGTGTCCGTCATCGGAGACTTGAATGAGCTTGAGACCACCGTCCTTGACGACGACGTTTATGGAAGTGGAATCGGCGTCTAGAGAATTCTCAACCAACTCTTTAACGGCCGATACTGGACGTTGGATAACCTCACCAGCGGCAATTCGGTTGACTACAGACTGGTCTAGGCGATGAATTTTCGGTGGCTCCTTCGGTACGGACTCTGGAATCGACAACTGTTCAGTTTCCATTTCGTCCATTTGAAGAGGAAGCCTTCCCTTTCCCAAGTTTAGTTCGAAATCGAGTGGTATGCTCTTCCTCTTCACGACTGTGTTTCTACTTCATATGATTTCCGCCTTTTGTTGCAAGTAAACAAAACCAGAGAGCCTCATAGGCCACCTCGCCTATCCATCGGGTCAACCTCGTTATAGGTCGAGATACGACTGGCAGAACTCATTTCAATTAAAATTCTTCAATTATTTTTTATTAAAATTTAAAACCAAAAAAAAAAAAACATACATCATTGCATTTAAATAAGATATTTTCAGCGATAAAAAAAAAAAAAAGTAGATACACGTGTGTCTAGGGAACGGCTATTTTACAACCGATGTACCATACATTTGACAACATGAAACTTGTATGACAACGTAAATTTAAAATATTTTATATAAAATTTAAAATATATAAAATAAATAATAAATAATATTTAAAATATAAATAAAAAATTTATAATATATAAATTAAAAATATAAATAAAAAATTTAAAAAAATTAACAAAGATTTTAAAAAAAATTACAATAATACAGCCAATGTACCATTAATAATCCGGTGCATCTATTATTGAAGAAGACAAAAAGTTGCATCAATGTTTGTAGGACTAAACTACTAATTATTTATAATTTTTAATTTTAAACAAAATAAAATAATTTTATTAAATATTTTTACTTAAATTTATGATAATTTTATTTTAAAATATATTTTATAAATAGATGTTTTATTTTTTTTGCTCAAGTTGACTAACTATAAAATAACTATATTTATAATTATTTTATTTTTTATAAGTAAAATTTTAATTCATTAATTTATAAAATTTATTAATTATGTTTTTTAAAATAAATAAAATAATGTTTTATTAAAAGTCGTAAGCATAATAAATTAATTTAAAATTACTACTCTATATAAGACTCATAATCCATGTTAAAAATAAATATTCAAATAATTTTAATTAATTAATAATAACTACAGTAAAATATTTTAATTTTTATTTTTTAAAATACTCTTATATTGCAATATTGGTATTGTAAAATTTAAAATTTTAATACAAATTACTTTTAAATAATATGATGATATTTTTTTAAGTTAATTAAAATTTTATCTTATTAAAAAAATAAGAATATAATAATGCATGATATAAATAAATTAAAAATAAAAAATAAATTAAAATGAATAAATTAAATTTTTTTTACAAAAAATAAATAAATAAAATGTATATTTATTTTTTAGTTAATCAATTTATGATAAAAAAATAAAATTTATCTAATAATACTCCTTAAAATAAATAAAAAAAATGTCCAATATTATTTTGTACTCTTCTTCTTCTATTTTCAGAATTCACAAAGTGTGTGATAATGATTCTAGCCGTTTTGTAGAAAAATTTATTTAAAAAAACTATGAGTGCCAAGACCCTTCAGATGGGAAAATGTCAATTATCTCCTTGGTCTTGGTTGGAAATACCCTCTTAGCTCCCCAGTTTTTTTCTTATATAAAATACTTTGTAACTTTCTCTCGCATTATAACTTTGAAGAAACACGTCATTTTTGTTTGGTTGATTACAAAGTTGAAGTCAATTTTATATATATATATATATATATATATATATATATTTAAATTCAATTCTAATACAAAATAAGAAAAGTTGATTTTGTTAGAAATTGACAAGAGAAAATACCATGCATGCAAATGTTACCTTCTGTCAAAAAAGTTTAGATTGTTACCTCTTCACGTTCTCGTTCTCATTTCACGACATAACTTAACAACACTCAAACTCTAAAAATCTTACAATATCATACATGGAAGATAGTTGTTAGAAAATACAAAGACAACTAGTATTGAAGAATTTGGTAATAAGTGTGGAGTGGTTCGCTTCTTGTTGATGCAAGTGCATCATCAACATAAATCAATAAATTTTGATCTTATTTGTTGAAATTTTGAAAACACACTTCTTTTTTTTTTTATTTTAAGCAACAAAATTTGTGGGTACTTTATATGAAAAGAAAATTTTGGAAATATATTTTAGGTTTCAATCACTAAAATTTTGTGCTCTATTCGCATAGGACAAGCATTTTGAAAGCCTATTTCGAGTACTAAAGAGTCATCATTTGAAAAAAAAAAAACTGGATTTACTACAATTTATTTGAGCAAAAGATGTACGTTGACATTTTGGTGCATCAACCAGAGAAGACAAGAACACTTCTATATTCATAATCCTAAAGGGTAGGCACACATATCTTTCATTATTAAGAACCCAGTAGCAACAAGCAAACAACTTTGCAGAGTCACGTGTAATTTGAATGACTAAAATGGGTACAATAGCGAAAATTAACCAGAAATTAACGAGAACAAAATCATGCTTCAAGACAATGTTTCATCAAATTTAGGGCTCGACAGCAGAGGCTTTTGACGGGCTATAGAAGGTTCGTTGGTATTGATGAGTGTCATTTAAAGACTTCACTTGGTGGGGTATTGTTAACATTTGTTACATAAGATGCTAGCAATAATCCATTTTCATTGGCAATATACATCTACAAGGTGGAATGCAAGGATAGTTGGATCTATTTTCTGCAGCATTTTAAAAAGCACTTGAACATTCAAGATGGGATGACAATTATCTTTATATTTGATATGCAAAAAGAGATAATTGCTTCGCTTAAAAGGTATATTTTCAGGTGTTGCAATCGGATATTGTGTCCGACATGTTTATGCAAACTTTATGAATTGAGCTTTTGAAAATGTCCTGTTGGAAGACAACAAGAGCCATAAACAATATTGACTTTGAGTGCAATCGATGCAATCAAGATAGATGACAAAGACGCTTATAAAATTGGCTACAAGAGAATTGAACATCATACATAGGCTTGTCATTTTTTAACCCATTCTTCAAGATGATTATGTCATAAATAGCATGATTGAATCTTGCATTGGCGATTAAATGATAGCAGAAAGGAAGCCAGACATTGAAAGTTGGAGTTCATAAATCTAAAAATAAAGAGAATGATGATTATGATAAGAGAGAACCTTGAGGAATTAGTGTTTCTACTGCCTCCAAGGGCGCAAAAGAAGATAGCCAAGTTTGACAACTCTGCAGGGAATTTATTTTTTGTCATAGCAAGTAAAAATGAATTTTAAGTGCTTCAGTATGTGTTAGATAAAGAAATATACTGTGTGATAGACCTTAATTAAAATTACTGTGAATGTAGTGGGTGATAGATGAATGGGTTATCCTGCAAGCATTCACTGTCACATATAATTCATAGAAATACTAATTTAGTTTACTATGAAGACAAGCATCAAACCAAGAAGCATACATGCGTGCTTATGACACATTATAGCCACTATCAAACAAGTTTAATTGGCATAAGGTGGGCGCGCTTAAGTTATTGCTTAATGTCAAATATGTTAAGGTTGATATAGCATTGTAGTCAATAGGAAAAGGAAATATAATGAAAAATCTAATGCAAGTGCAAGAAAGAGGTTCATGATGCGGGACAACACATGTAAAGTGATGGAGCACAACAAAAGAGGTTGTCCTGTAATCAAGATTTATTATGATTTTTTAAATTAGTTTGTTAATAAATTCTTTTAAAATTATTAAAAGTAATGAGTATAAAGTTATTGATGATATTATAACACTTTAATGTAGAGAAATTAATAGGTCCAAATAATAACAATGCACTAGTATAATCAGATTGTTTATTATATTAACATTAAACATGCATTTTTATGCATTTACTGCTTTACCTATAAGCATAATGATGAACGTAGCTAAAATAAAGATATCTGGCAATGGTCCCGTTAGTCAGCCAGACAAGTCGACGCAAGAGCACATACACTTCAAGCAGGCAACAATCATCCTTAAAGAAGTAGGGAGTTGCAAGTTGGCCTAATCCATCCAAAAGCAGAGAGGGAAAGACCCGGAACTACTTAACCCTCAACCAACCACCATGATGGATAGATATAATGAGAGTTTTTTTGTTAAGGATGTAACTAAAAGTACAAGTATGAAACATCTTGCTCTTTAAAATCCTTACACCAAACATATTAATTTAATTATTTGCATCAAGAAAAATATGCAAAAACATAATAATGTCAAACTAATAATCATCATAATTTTCATAGCGTTCCAAGATTAAAATGTATTTACTCTAAGTCTTGGGCATGATTATAATTATTCCGCTAACTACTTGAGCGCAAACAAAGGATGGTTAAGCCTCCAAGGGCTTGGCCGTGTGGTTAAACATCAATTTCATTTCGCTAGGCACCTTTATTTGAACTAGGAAAATTTTTTTAAACTAGCGACATTTATACTTCATTTTATCAAACTAGTCGCCTTGATAATTTTTAGTTTAAGAAAACACTGCTTCAAATAATAATGATAATGATAATAATGCATGCCGCATTATAAAGTTTCACATTCACATATCATTTTATTTTTTTTATGAATATTTTCTTCTTGAAGATGATAAGATGGTAATTATGAGTGATTTTTTATTTTGTTCTTCTAAGCTTCAGTGGAGTTGTCATTACCCGTCAGTTGGTTCAGCTGTCGGGACGGTACGCTTGCTTCTTTAGTTCATCCGCGCTCTCATTACGGTTACAGTTCAGAAGAATTTAGTGCGAATAAAATCATTAGAAAGAAAGTCATTCTTTCAATCAATCCAAACTTTCTTTGTTTCTTGCAGCAGGGCTCAAAATCTTGCGGTGCCTCTGCTCGAATAAGTAAATTTGTTGGTTGAGAGTGGAGGTGGCAGTGCTCCTCCTAGTTTCAGAGTACCAATCAATGCTGTTGGAGTTAATCCCAGGAAGAATAAGAACAAACCACATCTGGAAACACCAAAATCTCCATAGTTAATGTCCTACTTACTCCTCTTTCTCGAAATTCCTGGAACTCTGGTACGCTTTTTTTCTTCATTCTCTCTTTATCTTGTTTCATGTTTGTAGGTTTATATTTATATTTTATGTTCTTTTGTTTTGTTTTGTTGCAGACAATACATGTCAAGACTTTTGGATGCTCACACAACCAGGTAGTTATCTGTTTCATTCCATCATAATAAACTTAGTATGGGTTGTGCAAAATGGATTTTCAACATTTGTGCGAGCTTTATGCTTTTATTACTATGCTTTTTCCATATTATTGTGATTTCTTTTCATTCTGTAATTAGTTAATGAGAAACTGCTAATATATTTAGAAGTTTACTACCTAGATATGATTTTATATATTTTAACTCTTAACAGGATGAGAATTCTCAATTTTCTTTGAGATTTTTTGAATTTATTCTAAGTGTTAGGCCTATTAACTAAAGATTTAGCAGTTTTCTCTAATGTCTGGTGAGAGGAAAAACCAATATTTGTTAATAGTGAAGTTGAGTCCTATATCTAAATTGCCAAAGATTTGTACTATTATATCGATCATAGGCTAATATTATATGTTTAATAAACTTTCTATAGGTTTAATTACTGCTTTCTTGACCAGAAGAAATTATGCATGTTGCTTAGAAATGTCCAACCTCCATATTTTGTGAACAAGGTCGAGCCTTTTTAGAGGTTTGTGAAAGATCAGGTTGCTCAATATAAAATACTCCAAACAACTTGTTAAGTTTCATTTGGGGATGGAACTCTTTGAGAAGAGCAAGTCGCGCTGTCCTCCTGTGTAGATATAGATATAGAGGCACCTTTTTCATTCTTTCTGGTGTGTCTACCACTACAAACCTTGTGATAGCAATCTCAGTCCACCTGTGTAGCTATAGATATAGAGGCACCTGTTTCATTCTGTCTGGTCTGTCTACCACTACAAACGTAGTGATAGTAATCTCATTTCCGTGAAGATGAAGAGCTCTAGTTTGAAGGGTTGATATCACTAACGTTGTTTGTGGGGTTTTGTGACACGATGATATCTCATGACACTAGTTTAAAAAATTCCTTCTTCTTTCTTTTCCATTTTTTTTTCCTGTTGGGACAAAAATTATTCAGGATCAACATAATCTAAACAAACTAATTAGGTTTCGCTAATTCTGCAATCAGATGTGCTATAATTTTTTGTTGGTATTCAACACACCGAAGTCCTCCTTTATTTATTAGGCTTGGTTTCAGCTGTCCCGCAAAATATTAAACAAAGCATGACAAATTAAATCAAGAATGGATTTTCATAGTGGTGATTCCCTTTCTTAGATGTTTTGCCTGAGTAATTTTGGTGAAATTCTATCCTCTGGCTTAGTGTTTGTGGTGCAATGCCATTTTGTTATGTGAATCCTTTGCCTTCCTTGTATGTGAAAGGCAAAATAATGATAATGTAGATATGTGAAATCTAGGGAAAAAATTGATGAGATAGATTATTTCACTTGCTATGTTGTCATGCCTGGATCTACATCAGATTTTCATAGAGCTTGTGCTTGTTTCAAAAGCCCTTGGTTATGGTTTCTGTGGTATAATATGGGGAGTATTTTTCTTGTATTTTTATGTAAATTTGAAGATTCTTGGGAATTTGAGGTTAATAAAACAAGTTCAGGAAAAATCTGTTCCAAAACAGGATACGATTTTGTTAAATATTCTAGTCCTGAAAGTATTACTATTGCATAGGAGAACTTATGCTTAATTATAAATTTTTTTTTTTTTACCTAGATGATATTATGGAGGTATGTTGGTATATAATTTATATATAGTCCAGACTTTAGTGTTCAAATTTGTTATCTGTTTTGCTTATTGATAGATTTTTTTTGAACTTCTGGCCATGTTAATAAGATATAACTATGTTTCTTTCAAGTTGTTTATCTGATTTTGTTGTCATGTCAGAGTGACAGTGAGTACATGGCCTGTCAGCTTTCAACATTTGGTTATGCATTAACTGACAATACAGAAGAGGATGACCTATGGCTCATTAACACATGAGTATTAACCTTTTTATTTCTTTCATTTCTTAATTTTAATTTTTATTATTTTTATAAATTTGTTTTTCAGTTATCAAATTATCCGTGTTGATGGAATGGTGCAATATTTGTTTAAGTAATGGTGAATCACAACTTGTCATTTTATTTGGTGCGTTTAGTTTTCATGTGGTTATGAATTTTATGCGGTAAAAGATCAGTGATTGTTGATGCATTATGTGTGAACTTTACTATGGCTTTCTCTGTTATTAAGCAACAGGCATGCATGTATGTGCAAAATATTTGATAGGTATCACTATTGTAGTCATATTATCTGAAACAGATGCACAGTGAAATCCCGTAGTCAGTGTTCTATGGACACTTTAACAACAAAATGTAAGAGTGCAAAAAGGCCCCTGGTGGTAGCTGGATGTGCCCCAAGGAAATCAAGATTTGAAAGAACTGCAGGGGGTCAGTATTGTTGGAGTCTAACAAACTGACTGTGTTGTTGAAGTTGTTGAAGAGACTTTGAAAGGTCATGAGGTGTGGCTTTTAAACCGCAAGAAATTGCCAGCTCTCGACCTCCCAAAGATATCAATTGCAAATTTGCATTTAAATGTTGCCATTTCTTTGTGTTTGGGAAGAGTTCTTAAAAACCTAGTTTTTCTTCCAGGTTAGGAGGAACAAGTTCATTGAGATTCTATTGATCAATGTTTGTTGCTTAGGTGCTTGTACTTATTGCAAGACAAAGCATGCCCATGGGCATTTGGGGAGCTACACTGTTGACAGCCTTGTAAGACTGACACAGACACTTAGTTCTTTATTTTAGTTGGGTATTGTTCTTTAGAATTTCGACTCTGCAGGTAGGTCACGCAATAACTGTTATAACTGATGAAGTCATGGAGATTTGGTTGAGCAGTGAAGATACTGGAGCATATGGTAATCTAAATCTTTTCTTCTGGAGATTTCTTGTTTCTTGAGGATTTCTGGTTGAAATATTTTCAGCATCCTCAAAGCAGATTTCTTAATTTACTTATCAGCACAAAATGATCATGTTATGCATGACTACACAAATCCTTTAGTAGTACTAGGACCCTGTGTTCAATATTTTTTTGGTCTTAATCATCTGGGATGTATTTGTGAACTTTTCCCCCTGAAGCATTACTAGTTGAAAATAAAGTCACCTTATTTTATGTGGTCAAGGGTTTTGGTACTTGATTAATGATGTTATTATTTAACTGTAGCTAATGATTTAATGTATTTGCAATGATCATAGATTGATATGCCACTTACATGAGTTGTTGAAAAGTTTTAACTGTCCTGAAATTTTGTAGGTCGTGACATTAGAGTTAACCTTCCAATTTTATTGAATGCTATTGTTGTGGAACTTCCTTCTGATGGAAGCACTATGCTTCCAATTGGGATGACAAATCTTCCTTTCATCCTGGAGCACTTGAAAGAAATAGCAGAAGTTTTATGCCACTGTGTGTATACTCCTTTCTTCATGTGCCAGTCCAATCTGTGAGTGTTGCAGTTTTGAGTATTAAGTTAAATAGGAAAAAAAGGTCCTTTATATTCATAGCTCATTACTACACTTTGATTTGTTTTATTTTGAGTTTTCTCAGATTATAATAAAAGATATATGGCTTGAAATCTAATTACATTTTGTTCTCTTAGCTTTATTACTGATCTAACTCTTCCAGGCAATGAATTGGGAATATACTGTGAGCAACTTCAGGACTGCAGTGGATACCTTGACTGGACTTGTGCCAGGGATGCAGATTGCAACTGATTTTATTTGTGGATTCCCGGTTTCGTATGTGGGTCAGTTCTGTTCATGGTTCCTTTTTTGTACTGATCCATATTGAATGATCTTTTATACTTCATTGTTGACATATAGTAAGTTTTGATGTTGAAAAAGTTGAAGGTTGTCGGTGCCCTTAAACTGCCAAGATGTGTGTCCCATTTTGTGTAATGGCCTCCTAGTGGCATCATTAGTGATTTCAATACTGTTAAACTATACATTACTGGCAAGAATTACCATTGAGGAAGCATTTATCAGAGAAAATTTTTTGCTTTCCTTGAACTGTTTGGAATAGGAATTATTTGCCAATTATTCGGAGTAGTGCAGAACCTTTTCGAATATTTGGCTTAATGTTTTCTTCAAAAGTAATTGATCTTTTATTGTTGTGCTGCTTAGGTGACTCTGATGAAGATTTCGCTCAAGCTGTTAGCCTCATCAAGGAGTACGAGTTCTCCCAGGTTCACATTTCACAGTTCTATCCTAGGCCAGGTATACCATTCTTGTATTTGGATAGCGCCAAAATTTTATCTTTGCTACATAGTAATAAAAAATTCATTGAAATCCTTATTTGTGTTTAGTCCAAGGTTCTGCCCTTTTCTTTGAATGATTGAAGACATGTTCTGAGGAGAATGCAAAGTTAATTCCATTGATTTATTTTGGGAGCTCATAACCTTTTTGGCCATGATTGTTTAGGGCTCGTTATTGTATCCTAAGATGTGTCTATTTTTTTTCCTTTTTCACCGTCTATACCTGTGTCTGTAGTCTAGCCTCTTCGTAGGTGCGAAGCTCTTTTTCTGGGAAACAGTAGCCATTATAAATTGTTAGGCCCTTGAATTTTCAGCTCTCTGTAATGTCTATTCAGTAGAGGTGAACAAAACAGGATTCAGTTCCGGTTCTTGGACAAATCTGGTTCTCAAATTTTGGAGCCAGAACTATCCTGTTTGATAAGGTATCCCATTTATCAGTTCCGGTTCGGTCCCAAGGTACCCTTTTTAATTGAATACCTATAATGTCTTTGCTGAGCCTGTTTATCTGATGCAAATGATTCATGCCTGTCAGGGGGAAACTAATGTTTGCTGAATTTATGAAGAAATGTACATGCACATTCCTTCCATCCAAGTAAATTCCTACATGATTTAAGTAGATTACAAAGTACCAAAAAATACCAGCAGTAATCAGCAACAATCAACAGCACCAAGCAGCAGCAACAAATTGCTCATCAACAGCTACAAAATGTAGGGCTGACCTCCCACTGAGATGACATTTCAAAATGAAAATGAAAATGCCATTTCTTGGGTCTGCTACTACTACGAAATGGAAATGCCATTTCAAAATGAAAATGAAAATGCCATTTGTTTGGTAGAGATGTTGCAACCTTCTCCACGGATTTCTTTTCTAAAAGAAAAACAACTTCCACCAACAACATCCAGACCCAATCTAGCAATAAAACTTGTTCATTTTCTAAAAGAGAGAGAGAAATATTTTCTACTATATTAACAACAAACTACCTACATCAACAAGGCACAAACTAGAAAGTTTAAATTTATCTTCAAATATGCAATAGCTTCCACTCATGGCTGCTAACTTTGCTAATTATATCCCAAAAGCAGCAACATTAAATCATTTGAAATTACACAATCGTATAGAACAATTAAAGTAACAGCATATTTGAAATTGAAATTACACAAACATAACTTTGCTAATATGTAAATAATGTATTCAAAATAACAATGCATGACAAAAATACAGCAGCACCAAGGCAACATTACAACCACAACAGCACGACAGCACCCAACAGCCACCCATCCACCTAAAAGCGGCGGCAACTCCAGAATGTCAACAGCAACATAAACACAATTGGCAATATCAACAAGTAAAAATTGTAAATAATGAATTTATTTCAACAAAGTAATGCAAAACATGTTACAAGCAAATAATTTAAGTAGTTTGTCACTCACTTAATAAACATTGACGTTGTTTTGGCTTGCATATTCTAAATACGTCACCACACTCATTTCTATTGCAAATAAATAAAAAAATATACACAAGTTAGGTTATAATAAGACTAAAATAACATGATCAAAACTAAAATTATACAATTTACCTTACTAGAATCATATCGTTCAGCATCTTTCAATAATTTATCAATATTTATTAGCAATGGCACAGCTGGTAACTAATCTTGAGTATAAATTAGTGATTGCAAAGCTTTCAAAGTTAAGTAACTTCGAAATGGATCAAGCATACCACCGTATATACTAAAAGTCGACTATGAGACAGCAAAAGACACGAGAATCACCAACATATCTCTTGCAATCCAAGAAAGAACCTTGTACTTGAATATATTATTTTTCCACTAAACTCAGATATTATTATCTTGCCTACCATCTTCATAAGTTTTTTCAAAGTACTTTTCCAACTTTGATTTAGGCTCTACATCTTTTTCATCTCTTAGAACCTTCATTAATTCATTTTTAATGAAAATGACATTAACATTGCATCCAACACCATCACTCTCTTCCACCATACTTGAGCTTTTAAACATATGAGTAGGTTCAGAATTTTTACAACCACCTTCATAAAACATAAATAAATTTTGCAAGACATTCTTCAAATGTAAACATTTCTTGTGAACTTTTGCACTATCATTACCAAAGTCTCCTGTAAAAAAATTTGCCACATACATCTTATATTTAGGATCTAACACAGTTGCAATGACAATCATAACATTTGTCTTATCAACATTAGTATAATACTTATCAAATTTTCTTTCATTTTCAAACACGTGCTTCTAATGTATGAATCTGTATTGTTTTCCCATTTATTCATGCAAGTGAGGATGGAAACAATATCATGAACATAATCATTAGAAGTAACATACAATGATCATAATATTTTTTTTATGACAACATAATTTTTTAAAAATCTTGCCAAAACCTTTTCCTTTCACCAATCTTCTCAAGTCGAAACACCATCATCACTCTTAAGTTTAAACTTATAGGTTAGATCCTCGTCTTTCATTCTATCAAATACTTTTTAAAACACTATTGTTATCTCTAACATTAGGTAAGTGGAGTTCTACCTAATTAAAATATCAAGACAAATCTTACCATTATTATTAATTTTTTCTCTCTTAACACATATTCTAAATTGATGAGCCATTGCTAAAGAACTCCTCACATATCTCATTGCATTATAACTTGGTCTAATTCAGTTTTTAAATTCTCTACTCTCATCCTTAACAATTAAGTTCAAAATATGCAGTATATTTTATATGGAGATACTCTTCACCAAGAACTAAGTTTAGAAGTTCAACCTTTAAATATGCAACCGTTACATCATTAGAACTAGTATTGTCTACCGTAACTGTAGACACTTTGTTATCACTACTCCATTCTTGAATGGATGATTCTACCACTTTTACTATTTCTTTGTCTTTATGACTAGACATTTCAATGAAACTTAGAATTCTTTTGTACAACTTCCAATCATTACCAATAACATGTGCAGCGAGACTTAGATAACTAAGATTTTGAATAGAAGTCTAAATATCAGTAGTTAAAGCAATTTTTGTATTTACAAATTTTAAGCATTCTCATAATTTATTCCTTTTACTCATATATACTTTCATGCAATCCTTAGTAATACTAAAGCAAGAAAAAATTTTAAATTTAGGTTACAAAACATGCACAAATTCTTTAAAATTTTCACGCTCTACTATAACAAAAGACAGCTCATTTTTATAATTATTTTAGCAAGCATCATCCTACAATACCTTTAATCAAATTTTCATGTAGTAAGAGCACCATTTGCATCAGTGTAAGTGGGCTTGGCTACAAGCACTTTTGTTTCTTATCCATATTATAAGTATATCTAGGACATCTATCAACATGTTTTCTCATTGTAGAAGTACTCCATTAAACTTTGTTAGCTAATATCTTATCATACTAGTTACATTTAGTATTTTCAGTAGCACCAGTTTATTGATTATTTATGTTCTCAAAATGATCAACATATCAGAAGTATTTTTACCAGTTTGAGATACTTTACAGTAGCTTCAGCTTGACTATTCACAACATTGACATCTATCTTCGCTCTTGCAAATTTTTAGAACTATAAAAGGGATGCATTCAAGATTAATAACTAAAATTAAACAGAAAATTAAACGAAAAGTTAAGTGACATCAACTTATGCTTCAACTTGGCTTGCATAACTTACAAAAAAATTCAAACCAGCAGCTAAACATTTGCCTTTTGTTCTTTCCAAAGCTTTAAACCTAATACTCCAGTAATGGGATTGTTTATTTATTATTCTTTTGAAGAAAGATATGCATTGCTGACTGACTTTGTTTGTCCTGTTTTCCTGAATATTATAGGCTATTAAAGATAAACAAGCTCATAAAAGAAAATAAACAAACAGAACACATCAAATGGCAAATATATAGTGTCATAGCTAACCACTGACAGTTTGAGATTAATCCAAATGCTGCATGAAATCCCTAATTCATACCATGATTTGCAGACAAACATATCATATATAACATTTTGTCCGATAGAGACAATACATTAAATATTCAATCAAAAAAATAAACAGCCTCAAAGTCTTTGTACAATAACACCATTTTCTTATCCAGCATTAGACATTATTCATAAGTATGTAAATAGCAAAAATTGTTTGCCAAAGAGAGCCAAATTAAAATCCAATGCAATAAGACTTTATTCATTCATTTGGCAACACAGCATTCCACTTTGAGGTAATAGAGACCGAAAGATCCTCAGTTTTCTACCGTATTGTTATGGAATACATCATTCAACACCTCAGTTTCAACTACTCCCTCGGCTATTTTGTGGAAAAAACGAAACAAGCAAATTGCTGCTCTCACCCATAAACTTGTTGTTTTGTGTACGTAGGCAGGCAAGCAACTTATGTTAAATATTTATTGAAAGCATTATCCATAAACTTGTTGCAGTACAAAAGTTCAACTGCTTGGGAAACCTGAAATAAGATTATGGTTTTAAATAGTAAGGTTGCCCATAACTTTGACAGTTGTGCACCTGAAACAATATTTGCATGTCCTATGTAATTTAAACACGGGAGGAATAGTTTTATAAATGATCAAGAATTCCCTTTTGTGAAAGTAAGTGAGAATGTTTGTGAGGTAAGTGTGCAGGATGTGGCAATTGGGGTTTAACCCCTGGCCTTAGCCCATACTTTCGCATGGAACCATTTAGCATGAAGACAAGCACGTAAGTGACAAAATCAATAAGCAAAAGCAAGTAGAGTGGTTAGAGTAGTTGAAGAAAGAATGTCTACCTCTATATTCTAATAATCTCGACCAATAGCCTTTATATATAACAAGAAATATACAAATATAAATATATATATATATATATAAAGTTTCTTAATATATATGATCACAACCAATCACACTAAATCTCTCAACTCTCTCCCTCTCCCTTTCAACAATGAGAGAAACCTCAAAACCATGGCTATGTATCTTCGTCTTATTTGTAAGTGTCTTAAAATCCATCTACCACAGGCTAGCGATGCTATAAATTTCTAATGTTCTTGTTCAATTTGTTGTCACGTAAACAATCAAAATGTAGATTTTGATTGTCGATCCATGTGCTTCATCTGCTGAAAATGGGGTCCTAGATTTAAGTATCTGCTTAGGAATGCATAATGTATCAAACTGAAGGAATCAGTTTGCTATGCAGTGTCACCTGTATTCAGCAGTTAAGCATCTAAAATCACTGTTACACGGACTCGTGATGCAGCGTGTTATAACTAGAAGCAGAATCTGCAAACACACTAATCTCGCAACTCTTCTGTAAATCTGAAAAACAGAGATCTAGGAATATAGGGGAAAAAAAAAAAAAAACCTTCGCGAAATATTTTATTAATAATTTTATTTTCCCCCTCGAAAAATTCTCTGACCACTACAGAAAATTGTAAATACATAGGAAAGCCCAAACAAGCCTAATTACTTAAATACCCAACAAATAAGACAATAAAATAAATAACTACTTAAACAAAAATCAATAAATTCAAATGTTTATTTCTCAAGCTTTTTTCCTATCGTATTTCTTCATGAATTTTAAGGTCCTTGGCCTACATCAACTTGGGTATACCAATGTGAATCCGGGTGTCAGATTCGTGTCATTGCACATCTTAGAATCCACCACATGGTTGAATTGTCGAAGTGTTTGATTTTCTTCCACTATACAGAAAAAATGAAGTGGACATGTTATGCTGCATGCTGCTTATATTTACATGCTTATGGGTAACATGGTAGCAATGCAATAAGTTACAAAGAAAGAAATGGTAAAATGCAGTAGTTTCAGTAAATTATCTTCGTTCTTTTTGAAGACATGCTGTTAGACACTTATCCTGAGATCTGTTTTCTTGTGTTAATTTTCAAAAACGCCCATCCCAAGGGAGTAGCTCTAGCTTGAGCAGATAGCAGGGATAATTCTCTCATCTTTGAAGTTTTAGCAATATGGTTGATATGTTTGCCGTCTTCACAGAGACTTAAACTTGTAGTGGATGCACTATGGGTGCAAAATGGAAATGACGGATGAAGTGCTATAATACTGAAACTTTGGTTCAAATCCAATAAGGGGCTTTTTGGCCTTTTTCATAAAAATACTCAAGTGGGAATGTTGATATTTAAATGAAGAATAGAGATATGGTTAATTTGTAACAAAAAAAAATGTACCAACTACATACTAATGTCATTCTGAACTATTGAATTCAATGATAATAAGCTATCCTTGTGGTAATTAGAATAGTAATTCTAGTCATAAGAAAAAGCTGAACATTTGTTTATTTTAATAAGGAATGATAAGTGCGCTCTTAAATTGATAAATAATTTTCTTTTCCATTATTCTAATCTAATCCAAATCTGTATTTCATTTTCTTTCCGAAATCAGGGACGCCTGCTGCCAGGATGAAAAATGTGCCAAGTACAATAGTGAAGAAACGGAGCCGTGAATTGACATCTGTTTTTGAAGCTTTCACACCATATACTGGAATGGGGGATGGGGTGGAAAGAATATGGAATTCACCTGGTGAGACTGAACAAAAAAATTTAAATGATCTCTATGCAGCTTATAGACTCTTCCACGTCACTGAGCACATGTGCTGAGACCAAGGGGCTGAGTTTCAGCATTCTGCCCCATGGAACCCAAAACCTGTTTGTGTTTTGGCTTCTGGAGGTTTTGCAGTGTCTTTTATCAATAGTATTGTTGTCTTAAATTATTATTGCTATTATTATTATTATTGATGATGGTTCATCCTGGGCTGCTTGAAAATTTTGATAAAATATCAAATATGCAATTCCACATTTAACAATGAACTATTTCATAACTTTGATCTGACTGGATGTTTCTTTGTTGTCCAAGGTTGGCCACGCCAAGGGATACGTGCAGGTGCCTGTAGTTGCTACAGAAAGTATGCTAGCTACCTCAGCTATTTTGAAGATACCATCTGTTGGAAGGTGGTCAGTTTTCGACAGGTGACCAAGATTTTCAACCAAATAGATGATAAAACAGCTTCAAGCAGGAGAACATACATTCATGACAAATGTTCTCGCTCTCTGGCCAAAATAAGACTTGTGCATGTTCAAATGAGTCAGTGCCTAGTGCTTGTGGAGCAGAATGCTGTGGAGGAAAGATGACTTTGGAGGAAGCCAGAGTTTCCCATATTGGCAAGTTGTCAGAAGATTGGCAAAACAGCCAATATCTGATTGGATGGTTATTAAGGAATCGGACGAACTGTGCGAACAAAAAAGTTGAAACTGATATTGTCTTAGGATCCCAGAAAAAGCAAGAATGGGTAAAGGAAGCACGCGCCAGTAGGGTGTCGTCGATAGAGCTCTATTGGTAGAATGCTTGTTAGCTTCTTTTCAATTGTAGCCCTGTTGATTAATTTAGGATTTAGAACATTGCCATCCAAACGAGAGACTGTTATTGCGATTTTATTGCCCATTTTTGTACGGAGTTTTTTTTTTTTTAAAAAAGGATTTCCCTCATGCAAATTTTGAGAATGTAATTACTTTTAAAAGTAAGTTTTAGTGATGAAATTACTTTTGCTCCAGTTTTTGCTTTAGAGTTTAATCCTGCATTTTATTGTTAAACTGCTTAAACATTGACTGGCTATTCTTGTAAGCTATACTTTGAGTACATTGCTTATTATTTAGCGAAACATATTACATCAATAAAATTTCAGAAATTCAAAAGATACATATATGAATGTATATACTGAAGCTGAAAAAAATAGTGGATTCTGAGAGTGCCGGGTATGCATACCTTGCAAACGTTAATTTCTGCAGGGGGTAGAGGAGAGAAAGGTTGGAAGATCGTCACTGCTATTTTTATTTTTTGTCTTCTGCTGCTATTATGTTGGTAGATTTATTTACCGGACGATATCTCCTTCTTCACATTTACAAGCATCTTCATAGTAGCATATCTGACTTGGACGGTAATCTTTTGAAGAAGTTGACAGGTACAGAAGGCATCTTGCTCCTGAATCGGGGATGGCGAAGCATGTAAAGGCCAACCAGAACAGCCACCACTTGGAATGGAGTAACATAAATAAACACAGCCCAGATCAATGAGAAGATGATGAATATAGACGTAGCTCTTGAATCACGCCAGCTGAGAATTGCTTGTGCTCGTTCCCCTTGCGATGCCAAGTCTCCAACCACCGTCTGCACACGACCTCCCACACTGCGAAGCCTGTCATATCTCATTCTGACTATGTCTGTTGGTCGTGTTGTTGGAAACGTATCGAATTCCTCGTCTAGCTCATCTGGGTGTGCATTGTCTGCTTGTGAAAGCCTAATATCCATGTGAGGTGGGTGCCTTTGCCTGAATCGATAGTTCCATAGTCCAATACCAAAGAGGTAGAGGAAAATTGTTGGCAGTATCAATTCTGGGTAGCAAACGAGTATCAAGAACAATACATGAACAAGGCATGTTGTCACTGGGTTTCTCCAGTAGCAAATGTCATTAAACCATTTACAAATAGCCGTAATCCCAGAAAGAAGTGACATTATTCTATTAAAGTTGGCTTTGCTTCTTCTCAAACTCCACATATGGTAATCAACATCCAGCATGTACTCAACTATCTCGCGCCTGAGTGGTGGCTCTGATCTTCCAAGCCTTGCTGCAACTATCTGCATTGCCTGATGGCGTAGCCAATCAATGTGTCTAACGGCTATTGGTTGGACATAATGCATTTTGGGAAGCAATGGCTTTCCATATTGTGTCACCATGTTAACCCAAGCTGTACATCTAAACCTTAAAGCCAATTGAAGTTCCCCATGTTTCTTCAAACCAAAGGGTGTGAGTACCAACAAAGGATAGTAATGGCTGTATATACGATCAGTTTCTAAAGTTGATAAACGAATTCTCACCTTTCCAATTCTCTGATCTTTTGCATCATCTTTGCTTCCATTGATGTGGCAATTATCAAACACTCCAATTGTGATTACAGTACACGAGTCATAAACATCCCAAGTATACTGCTCGTTCCATCGAGGAGCCAGTGTGTCAAGGAGTGTTCTGGTTCGAACCCATTTGTTCCCATACTTAGCCACACAGTAGGCATCTGTGGCTCTACCGCTCTTCATGGGAAGCAAATTCCGTGCACTCAAAATCCCAACTTCTAGAATTCCAATGCTAGACTTTCTCAGATGCTTTGATGATGGCTGTAGATCACTGCTAAAATGTGTGGATTCATCAAGAACATGGTAACCTGCATCTAAACAGAGGCGAAGTAAAATCTTGCTCGAGAATTTTTCTTTCTTCTTTTCCTGACCTTCCTGTTCTGCTAATGAAGGTTTGAGAAGATTTAACCATCGAGGATCGGGGAGCTTACTCGATTCATGTCTCGATGGGATATCTCTAACTGGTATAAATGCTCTTCCTAAAATCTGGTCCTTGTTAGGTCCAATCCGATCATCAACAGACACAATAATAAGATCCTCAAAAGGTTCAGAAGCAACAAACATAAGCTCCTCATTCCATATAGGATTCACATTTTGCATACGTAAAGGCCTAGTAACCCTGAGCTGATTCCCGAGTTGAACCTTTACATAAACATCCGGTACTCGCCCTTTCTCAGAGGGGACAAGATCTTGTGCTTCTATGACCTGAACTCGAAGATAATAAAGCTTGGGTGAGAAGTAAACCTTTGATCTGGTGTTAGCCAAATTTAAATGGCTAATGTTGTGTGCATCAGAGTGCCATGCTTCTGGAAATGATTCATCAGCTTGTGTTCCCATCCAAACTGCAAGCATAATTTCTCCTCTATTTTTAAGTCCCTTTTTATCTTCCAATCTATACCATTGAGGAGCCAATGGACTGTCTGGTGGAATTCGAAGAGGAACTTCTGACAGATCAAACGCAACTCTACCTACAAAATCATCCTTGCCAATATCCTTGTCTTTCACAGTAACTTCAAGCAAATTTGATTGCAATCTTTCTTTTGAGAATGCAAAAATTTGTTTCCATACCGGGTTTTGGTTCTTCTCCAAGTGTTTGGTGACGCCCTTGTAATTTCCAAGCTTGACTTCAACATAAGGGTCAAGGCTCCCTGAAACATCCATAACAGGAAGATCTCTTGCCTTAACCACACTCACATATAAGTAATGCATTTGCTCCACCAAATCGTAAGTACTAGCAGTCTTGTCTCCTCCTCTGTAACGCAGACGCGCTGCTACTGGTGGGCTAGTCTCCACCAAAAGGAATTCCGGATTCTGCTTTGGCATTTGCATGTGCGTTACATTTGTTGGTCCAGCTTTGGCAAAATCCATTCTTGTTTCAATAACTGGAGCTCTTTCCTTCATATAATGAGTTTCAAAACCAAACCCAGATGACACTGGCGGAGGAGCAGC
This sequence comes from Swietenia macrophylla, assembly GCA_032401905.1. Taxonomy (NCBI): domain Eukaryota; kingdom Viridiplantae; phylum Streptophyta; class Magnoliopsida; order Sapindales; family Meliaceae; genus Swietenia; species Swietenia macrophylla. The sequence continues at coordinate 5,279,295 of CP135580.1, read as the reverse complement.
AGCAGCTGGAGGAGGAGGACCACCACCTGCAGTCCCAATTGAGTGAAAAGTCCTCGCTTCTTTTTCCTTCTTTTTCTTTTTCTCCACATCAAAAGTTTTAAAATCTTCATCAATCTGCTGCTGGTTGGTGTTAGTTTCTCGCGGAGGAGTTTCTTCAGTCTGAAGACTAGTAGCTTCAGTTGGTGGTGGTGCAGTAAAGTGCGAGCCATCATGAACTGCATACATTTTAAGCGCAATATCACCCTTGATATGCGAGAAAAGACCTCGTTTATCAAGTGGGTAACGCTGAACATTCGCCTCAGACTCAGACAAAGGAAGAGAAACACCTGAAATTCTGACTCGTCCAAGAAAATTATTGTGATGACCATGACCGCCTTTCCGATCGTTATAGACGGTTACATCAAGAGTCTTGTTGGGAAGATCTCTGAGGTGATTTATGTTGAGAACTAACCTTTCATTCCAATAAGGATTAAGGTCTTTAGGCTTGGTTTGAGTCCTTTGTTTCTGATCGTCGAACTCTACTTCAACAAAGGGACTTGCAGATCCTTGACCATCTTTAGGCATAAGATCACTAGCATCAAGAACTTCTACTACCAGTTTTGCCATGGCAGGATGGGAATAATTAATCGTACGACCAAGAGAAGAGAATTGTGTCTTCTTTTGTTATTGATCTAAAACGAAAGAAAGTAAGGGGTAGTGAAAAAGTAGGGGTGAAGAAGAAGACAGAAATAAATAATGGTGGTGGCAGGAGACGAAGAGAAGAACAAGTGGAGATGATGGAAAGGAGATGGGGACTTGGTTCATTTGGAGTAGTATGAAAGAGAGAAAATGATAAGGATTGGTGGGGGGGTTGGGAGAGGAAGAGAAAAATAATTAAGTGGAAAAAAATAAATAAAGTTGTACTTTTTTATTTATTATTAATTTATAAATTTATTTATAATTAATAAAATAAATTATTTTAAATAAAATTTTTTCTCAATACAAAAATAATAATAATAATAATTAGTGAAACACAAAGAAATAAAAGAAATATGTCGTTTGGTGGGTCCCCTCCATTCATATATCTTTGATAGAAGGCATTTTCTTTCTAATACATTTGCATATGATAACGTTGCCTATTCTAATTTTTTTTATTTTATTTTAAATCATAGGATATTTATCAAATGCGTTATTTCATCAATTGCTTGATAAGTAATTTGTTTGATAGCAAGAGGGAAAAATAAATAAATAAATCTTAGTAATATGGTCATATAAACAAAGAATGCTGATTTTTTTTTTGTTATTATTTAATTTATTCTTATTTTTTAACTAAATTTTAACACTTAATTTGATTAATATTTAATAATTTATTTTTTATTGTTATTTATTAAAATTAATTTATAATTTGAATCATTAAATATGAATCATGTCATGTGTTAAAATTTAATCAAAGAAAAGATAAACCAATAAAATAGAGATCCGCATTCACGAGTGAAAATAAATAAAGGTGGGGTTTGATTGTGAATTGATAGAGATGAATGAATGTTTAGGTGCTGGAATTGAATAAAGCTCATTTAATATTTTATTATTATTATTATTATTTTTGGGTGGTGGGGAGGCAGAAATGAAAGTTACGAGCGACCACTTCATTCGTTCACACGTTCTTCACACATTCATCAAAGGTTTTTTTTTTTTTTTTTTTTTTGAAAAGCAATATTTACTTTTACAAGGATCACTCCTTTTCAAGGAATTAGGCCATTATTATTATTGTTGTTGTTGTTGTTGTTGAAACTAAACAGTGGAGTTTGTTGGTACACACCCTTCTTTCTTTGCCCTAAAAGTTCAACAGTTTGATTATTCTACTTTTCTTTTGACAATGAGCAAGTTTCTTGACTTTTTTTAATTCGTAATTTTAACAATTTAGGATAGGAAGTTACTTACTTACAGCAAAGAAAATAAAGATAAAAAATAAAAATCCATTTAAGTTGGTAAGAGATGAGATAACATTAAGTGATCAGCAACATTTGACTCAATTGCTGGTTGAATCAGGGGTCTCCAAACTGACAGCGAAACCCACAAACACATGTTTCAAACAATGATGTCCTCCTCTGATATTAAAGGGATAAATAATACAATATTAAAATTACAGTAAATTTCTAGCAAATTGCTACCAATCATATTTTTAACATAAAAAAATTCCCAACAAAACTATTGGGATAGAAAATTGTCAGTAACTTTTTTTCTTCCTTTTTCATTTTAAGTTGATGTCAATGGATCTAATTGGTAAAATCTTTTTATGTAATAATAATAATAATAATAATAATAAAATAACTCCTCGTTTATTCGCCTAAGTTGTAACCATCATAAATAATTTCTCTTTATTCTCTAGCATTTAAGTTTACTAGAGTTATTTCAAACGGAAATTTCATCCACCTCCCTCCCCTCTTTGGATATCCCATTTGGGTATTTCATAACTCTCTCTCTCTCTCTCTCTTTCTACACACACACACATATATATATTATAAAATATTATTATTGTTGGTTAGGTGAATATGCACCTATAAGGGAAAGACACTCTTCACATGAAGGATATCATTTTAGACTATGGACCCCTCACAAGTCACCTCTGTCTCTCTCTCTCTCTCCCTAGGTTGAAATGACCAACAAAAAGTTGATGGGATATACGGGGTATTTCGGTAAATTCGGAGACCGAGTATTTGTAGACTGCAGAGAAAAGAAGGCCGGCTGCTTTCAGTGATGAGATTCTGACCGCTAAAAAAGATGGATGGAGAGGCTGCTGTGCTGTACAAACGACAAATTATTCTTCTTTCTTCCATTCTTCGTTAATTTCCCCCCACCCTCCTCTCTCTTCTCATTTATTTATCTATATTTAAAATAGTAATTTCCATATTTATTTACAAATAAATTTACATCTGGACCTTTTGTTTAATATTATTTTCTTTTTTAAATATTACCAAAAAAAATATACCCCTTCTCAAACCCAATGTAAAATTATATTTCTACTCTAAATCTCTTATACTATTTTAAGAGAGTGAAACCAACTAGTAACCGTACTATTTTTTTTTTTAATTTTTATGTTTATTTTATGTTATAACATGAGTAATTCAACAATATTACAAGTAATAAAACACTTTTTAAAATGATAATAATTAATTTAAAATTTTTATTCTAAATATTTTGTCAAATAATGTGATATTCATTATGTGAATTTTAAATATCGGTAATTTTTAGATAGTTTATTATACTATACTACTATTTAGATGATAAATAGCACATTTTTTGAAATAAAAATGTAATATAAATTTCAAAACGAGTAATATTATTTCAATTATAATAACATCGTCACAAGTTAAGGTTCATGTATATATTTTATTTGTTGTAATTCCTTTTCCTAAATCCCATGAAATGTAATAGCATAAATTTTATTTTACGGTTGGTATAATTTGGAGTTCTCTCTCTGTATAAAAGAGTTTCATAGGAAGAGGTTTATGGTAATTTTATTTTGTTACAAATTTTATAGAAAAATAAATTTGTCTCTTATATAATCATAAATTGATTAACTAATTTGTTTATTCTTCTTTGCTTATTTTTATTTAATTTTATTATTTTTTAATTTATTTATACTAGATAGTAATTTATATTCTAAATTTTAATAACATAAAATTTTACTTAACTTAAAATATATAATATATTTTTAATATATTATATATTATTTAAAAATTAATTTATTATATATTATTTAAAAACTAATTTTTATTAAATTTTTAAAATTTTACATTACAGTTGTTGTGATATAATAACACTCTAAATAATAAAAATTAAATTTTAAATAATATATAATAAATTAAATTTTAAATAATATATAATATATTAAAAATATATTATATATTTTAAGTTAAGTAAAATTTTATGTTATTAAAATTTAGAATATAAATTACTATCTAGTATAAATAAATTAAAAAATAATAAAATTAAATAAAAATAAGTAAAGAAGAATAAACAAATTAGTTAATCAATTTATGATTATATAAGAGATAAATTTATTTTTCTATAAAATTTGTAACAAAATAAAATTACCATAAACCTCTTCCTATGAAACTCTTTTATACAGAGAGAGAACTCCAAATTATACCAACCGTAAAATAAAATTTATGCTATTACATTTCATGGGATTTAGGAAAAGGAATTACAACAAATAAAATATATACATGAACCTTAACTTGTGACGATGTTATTATAATTGAAATAATATTACTCGTTTTGAAATTTATATTACATTTTTATTTCAAAAAATGTGCTATTTATCATCTAAATAGTAGTATAGTATAATAAACTATTTAAAAATTACCGATATTTAAAATTCACATAATGAATATCACATTATTTGACAAAATATTTAGAATAAAAATTTTAAATTAATTATTATC
>CP135580.1:5063112-5270703 GCA_032401905.1 Swietenia macrophylla | reverse complement strand
ACTCCAATCCACTAACTCAACATGTCTGGGCGATTGATGTAGTAGTCTATAAAGCTTAGTGTTTTTTTATATATTTCATTATCAATTGAGAAGACGACAATCAATGAAGCATTAGCAAATTTCATGGCAGAATGGTCAGTTGCCAAGGACTTGGTTCCAAAGCCAACCATGAGTTTTTTTTTTTTTTTGCTTTTGGCTAAGGACAATGCTGAAGTATTAGGAAGTAATCCTTCATTAAAATAGTCAAGCAATGTAATAAAAGAGTCATTTTTAAAAACATTGGGGACTAAATTGTATTTTCGTTCAAAAAGAATACTCAAAATCCTTAAAATTTATATTTAATAATAAAAATGTCTTTGGTAGTATCATTATCTGAAGAGTAGATGATCGACGAATTAGTGGGAGCGGTGGTGTCGGCCAATTTAAACCCATTGATATAACGTTATAAACATCACATCAATACAAAATTTAAACTTTTTTTTTTGAACAAAATTTAAAATAGAGAACATTAAAGACAAAATATTAACCTAGAGAATTTAAAATAATCTTTAACATATAATTTAAAAAGGCCTAGTCATGAATCTCTATAGATAATTACAAGTTGTAGTTACGTATTTTCATTTTGGGTGCCGCAACACAACCGACAATATAAACTTTGAATTATAAGATGTAACCTACCTGTATTTATATTGTACTGTGTGTGGAACCCAAGTGCCGTTCTTCCTCTTTGATATTGGGATGGGAGAGGGCGGCATGCATAAACTATTCATTAGACAACAATATATGAGAGGTGTATTTGGCTGGATCGATTATTCAAACGACATGCTCATTGTGCTGTTGATGCTCGAATATTGGTTTGTAATCTTATTTGGATTATTCAAACCAACATATACATATAATTATTAACACTAATAGCTAAAATCATGGAGGAGCTACCCCAGCCCACCAGTAAAATAATAAAAAAGATAAGGCTTATTTTTATTAAAGATACTTTTTTTGACATTTTAACCTAATTTTTATAAAAATAATTCCTTTTTTTTTTTTTAAAAATTTAAGAACTGGTGAGACAGAAGTGAATATCTGATCAAATATGAAGGGGTGTGCAAGTCTTTTCCTTGTGGTAATAATAATAAAGAATGAATAAAAATGGAATGGAATCCGGGACCATAAAAGCGTTTTGTAGTTTTGTTTGTAGCATAAAAACCACATGCAATTGCAAATACAAACAGCACATGCCCAGCTTTCTTTTTTTTTTTTTTGGTTATTGTTATTGAAAAGATGGTGACTTCAACAGAAGTGGACAATTGATTATGAATTGCGTCCGACTCACATCCCAATCCACTCTTGCTTGTGTCTTTTTTTTAAATAAAAAGAAATTCACTGTGCTTCCGTTGTATATTCATTTTCATTCAGTTTGATTCTATCTCAAAATCAACATCACAACTGTCGCCAACTGGAAAATTCTTGCTTGCTTGCTTGCTTGGTCCATACCGACGGCCCGATTTGCTTAAATTTTACCAAATTTTATTTTATCTCTTAATTTATGAATAAATAATTTTTAAATTTTTGTACACCTATTTCACCTTCACATTTTCAACACTCAATTATCCCGTTCTTGCATTTACGGTTTATTGGATTTGGTTGGGAGATACATATATACTTTTTTTTCTCTTAAATTATTGTTTCGTTTATTTTAATTTTGAAAATATATAACTAAAATACTACACATGCATACGTATGTACACGTGCTATAATAATCGGCAAGGTTTATCTCATAATAATTAAAAACTAAAAAGTTATACTATTTGAATTTTAAACATAATTTTAATTAGGAATAAATTTTAGAACTTCAATTGAAATACTAATTAAAAGTGTACATGTACTTTTACCTAACTAATATTTATTGAGAGTAACTATTTGGTTTGGTGGTACTCGCATCCTTACCTCAACCTAGTTTGTGAGAGTAAATTCAACCAAGTTTGTGAGAATAATTAGAAAACAAGTGATGCCAATTATCTAAAAAAAAATTATTAAAAAATAAGAATTTTAATAATTTTTTAATATTTAAAAGATTTATTTCTTTTAAGTGCATGTGGTGCATGCATATATGCATGTCTATGTCTTTATCAGGTTGGGCCACTAGGAATATATGTGTACTACCTTACATATGCAATTTCAATATATTTTCTGGATTAAAATATAATGAATTTGTCTTTGATATTTTTGATTTGTATTTAGATTTTTTTTTTTTTATTTAAGATAGCATATACGATGAGCCCTGTGAAATTGTGAATGATTTTGGATATTCTATTGTCTGAAAGGCATGCAAATTTTGAAATTGTTCAACAAGAAAACTTATTAATGTATGATGAATGGTATTGTTTACTGATTTTTTTTTTTACATTAATTGAATAAGAAAGGTCTTATGTATTCTAGAATTTGATGTTGTTAACAGTTGACGTATTACTTGGTTATTCAAGTTGTCTTGAAATTTTTGTCATTGGAGTTGTTTTACTTAAAGGTTTGGTTTAATAATGTAAAGCTATTTTGGGGAATTTCTTAGATATGGTTTAAGAATTTTGGTTGGCACTACCGACAATACCATAATTCCACTTAAATTTTACAGATAATGGAGTTGGGTCATCATATAAATTCAATAATTAAATAAATATTGTGTAATTACAGATTTGATGCATCTACTAAGGACCCAAAGTTACATAATTTAATTCACACTCACTTGTTAAGAAATTAAGATATAATAATAAAATATAACAATACAATACAATCGCAGCAATTAAATAAATATTGTCGTCATGGTCTTCTTCTTCTTCTTTTATATATATATATAGATATGGACCCAGGACCTATTCCATACACACTCATTAATAATGTAAGATGTGATGATATGTCTCACCTTGCATCCTTGAACCGAAACAACTAAGATGAGCTAATTAATATTGCTTTAGACTTGGCATCCTCGTGAAAAGCCATAACAACTCGAACCCAATAATTGAATGGATATTATTCGCTATACATACGTTGTCCTCGTCATGTTCATTTTTGTATTTTGTAACTCAAATACATGAATATTAAGTAGCAGCACTCCGAGCCTATACAATATAGCCCATACTTAATTACTAACCATGCAAGATGTAACATGTGGCCCAGACCTCTACCTTTCTGTTGTCAAGTGTAACATGTGTTAAACGAATAGCACTGATATTTCATTGATTTTATTGGTTTACCTATATTATTATTGTATATACGCCATTTTCTATCGTAGAAAACCTCATTTGTATGTATTCACCATTTTAATCAAAGCAACGTTCTATAGAGAGGAAAAAGCATAGAAAAACCCATCCAAAACTTCGCAAGAGAGGTACAAACATAGAAATGGTCTCAATTGCAGACACGTAGAATACCACGTGGTGACAAAGAAATACACTCGTCAGTTACCTATGTCATACTTCGTTGAGTTAATATACTTTACACCGCCAGAACCAACACGTCTTAACCTTCCCAAACCGAACCACCGTGTTAAACATTCCCTCACAATCTAACTCTGAAAAATGATGAATTTTGTTGCAATATGTCTGGTTTTGAGTTCACTAGCAGCCGCATTAGTGTGGTCTCCAACCCCAAATGATCAAAAATACAACGAAAACAACCAAAACGAAGATGTTGTAATAGTTAAGGGAGGTCACAGAGTAGTTGTTGTTGAGTATGACGAACAAGGCAAACTCAATACTAAGGTTTCTATCTCACCAGAAAACGAGTATAGCATCCCCAAGACTGCTTCAAAAGTTGATGATAAGATATCCTCCTCTGCTGCAGATGCTTCGAACAAGGCTAAAGATAAGGTTAAAGAAGCTTCATCTGTTCTTCCCAACCTTGGCCAAGGCATTTCTGGGTTCAAATCCGATGGGGACAGTCATGTTCATAGTCCTGGAGAACTTATCTGTGATGCTTACGGGAAATGCAGGCACAAGATTGCTATTGCTATTGAGAAAGCCAAGGACAAATTATCAGAAGCCGCACACGAGGTAATTGCTAATAAGAAAGAGATGGCGCATGAGGCCAAAGATGCGGGATCTAAGGCAGCCCACGTGGTGAGTGATGAGAAGAAAGAAATGGATTATGAGGGTAAAGACTTTGTAAAAGATGCATATGGCAAAGCCAAAGACACTGTTTCAGAGAAAGCTTATAAGGCCAAAGAGGCTGCAAAGGATGCATTAGGTAAAGCAAAAGAGACTGCTTCACAAAAAGCTCACGAGGGGCAAGAAGGGGCTAAGGAAACCGTAGTGAAAGCGAAAGAGAACATCAAAGGTGCAAAGGACGTGGGCATGGCGATTAGGGAAGATATAGCCATGAACGTGTCAGAGCAAGTGGAGAATGTTCGTGAGAGTACCGTCGACAAAACAAAAGAAGCAAAGAAAGGCATCAAGCATGCGGCGAAAAGGGTGAAAACTGGTATAAGCAGCTTGTTTGATAGGTTTGGTAAGTTTTTAAGACACATTGGATTGCCTGAGACACTGAATGCTTTGATGGGCGTGTGTAATCTGCTGGGATTTGCTACTGCATATGGAATGAGTATATGGGTTACGTTCATATCAAGTTATGTATTGGCTATGGCTCTGCCTAGACAACAATTTGGAATGGTACAAAGCAAGATTTACCCTGTTTATTTCAGGGCCATGGCTTGTAGTCTTTGGTTGGCTCTATTGGGACATATTCCCCAGCTGTTCTCAGGCAAAGCTGGGATGTTCCAAGCATATAATCTTCTGGCATCGATTTTGATGGTCTTAGCTAATTCCATGTATTTGGAGCCTCGAGCCACTAAGGTACAGTACACTACTGCAATTCCACCAAGTAGTTTGTGCCGCATGCGTGCAACTTGAAATGTTAATGTGATTGTACTCGCAGGTAATGTTTGAGAGGATGAAGGTTGAGAAAGAAGAAGGAAGAGGAAGAGCGAACCTAACTGCTGAAACTAGCAGCAAGGCGACTGAGCAACACACGGCAACCGAACCTCCTATGGCCGCAACCACGACTGCAGCAGAGTCGGAGTATCCAGAGAAAGAGGTGGTCCGCACAAAATTGGCTAGATTGAGCGAGAGGCTGAAGAAGCTGAATACATGGTCTTCGTTGGTAAACATGATGACACTAGTGTCACTTACTCTGCACCTTGTTTATTTGGGTCGGAGGCTTCACATCAAATGTTAACGGATCGGCTCTGTGCATTGCTGCTGCTGATGTAGTTGGGACGATGCTATCCAATTGTACTTTCTGGCTTAGCTTATTTCTATAGGAGCGTGTGTGTTCTTTGGATTGTATTGTATTGTATCGTATTATAGATCGATCATGCTTATGTTACTTTTTGACAACTTGTAAATCAATGAAGATTGGCTTGCGAATCCAAGAATTACAAGTTTATTATATGAATTTTGTATTTTAAGTAAGTCATTCGTCTTAAGTAGAGATATATGACCATACCCAAGAAAAATTTATTCAAGTAAAAGAAGGAACACTTGTTCAACTGCAGATTGAAACTAAACATGCTTGGTTTGCTTGCATAAAATCTCCTTTTCTTTTCTTGATGGTCCCTCTTTGATGAATTGTCTAATCATTACTGGCAGTCACATGGTTATTAGATTTGAGACTCATTTTGTATTCAATCTTATTGACATTAATTAAGCTTCAACATCTCTTTCAATAGATGATCCAGTTCTCTCAAATCTTCCAAATTAACAGTTGAAATCATGCAAATACTCTTTACCACCTAAGCAATACTCACCAAAAATAAGATCAATCTCAAGCTCTAAATTTTTCCTTCTCCCTTTTTCAATTTTTGATACAACTTAGATATATTTGTCCTAAAGAAAATACTTAGATCCATCATGTATTTAACTTCTCTTTTGATGGGCCAAATTCTTGAATTTCTCGAGAACATGGAATTTGTTGGGTCATGATATTTCTCATTAGTCGAATTCATTCTATGTCAGCAAAATTACCCACTTCAACATAGTTGGTCTCTCCCCGTCACAAATCTCCTTCTGCAGTAGAGAAGATCAAATTATTTATCATTTAAAAGCATCCTCAGAAGTAGCACAAATTACCCTCGAGCCATATTTTTGAGGATAGATCAAGCTTCGTTCATTATAAGTAGGTTGTCCCGTATTATATTTATAAAAAATTTTATTTTTTAAAATTATTTTCATATGATTAAAGATTTCAGTTGGACTCTTAATAATTCAGATTTCTAACCTTACTTAAAGTCTTAATAAAATTTTGAGAAAGGTATGTATCAGTTCTATTGAAATACAATTGAGAGTTAACAGCAATTATAACAAGAAAACATCACAAGGCTATAAATAAAAATAGAAAGAGAGGGATCCAAAAATCTTTCCGATTCGCTACTTTACTTGAAAGATCAAGAAAAGTAAAGTTTAATAGAATTACGAGAAAGGCATGTATCAAAGTCCTATTAAAATATAATTAAGAATTCACACCAACTGCAATAAGGGAAAAAAGTTATAAAGCTATAAAGAAAGGCTAGCACAAAAAGAAAATGATACAAAAATCTTTCTGATTCATTATTGTTATGCTATCTAAATGCATTTAGAAAAGGCATAAGAAACAAAAATTAGCACTATTATTTCAATTATTTTTTAAAATAACATACACACTCGATTAAAATTCATTGAAAATTTTTTTTACTGACTTAAGAATTTATCTTGAAAACTACATGAAGGTAAAAAAAAAAACCCTTTACTGACCAAAAGAGTTTATTGTTGGAACTTTGGCACCCCTGGCTCATTTTTGTCTTACAGGAGAAGCCGAAATATCAGAGAAGTAGCCAAGTTCGTCAGGCAACCGATCAATTTGAAGACGGTGTTAAAGCCCGAGGATGTGGATTTCACCAAATTTGAAGACATCGGGTGGACATCTTTCAAACTTCAATACATCTTAATTGGCTTAATCCATATAAACTTAAATATTTTAAAATTTATAATTTTACAAATATTTCTCTTATAGATAACAATATCATTATATTAAAAAGATATTACATGTTAAAATACAAACGTATTAGTATATTTTACTACAATATCAGTTTAGTAATGATTCAATACTTAAAAGACTTTGAGGTTCCTCGTACAAGGGTCAGATATAATGTGCTTCAGAAGTGAAAACATATACGAAGATGTCTACCTAAATATTTCACTTCGACATCAAGCTTAATTGAAATCCAATTCGGATCTCTATTCTCATAGAGATAGATAGACTACTACTCGAAATATTGGCAAAAATCAATTCCCACATGCAAGCACATGGAGAGATTGAACCCCAAACCTCAATGTTGAGGTAGGGTGATGATAGGAGTTAAAAAGAGGTCAAGCCATGCGCAGGTTAATCTTTAAAATTGCTTTGATTCTATGTAAATTAAAACGCGCAATTAAAAAAAATATTTGGTAAACACTTAATTTTTGATTGACAGCTAACTTTTATAACAATCATTCACTTGCTTATGTTTCACAGCTGCTAGGGAATTTAGTTCACAGTCGCCGTGACTCCCAAACATACCCTCTTTACTCCATGTAATTTGTTTCATTGATTCTTTTATCAAATAATGCCACGAAATACAACTGTGTAGCAGAAAATGATTTCTATGCAGTATCCAAAATATTTTTCTCGTGGAAAAATATGCTTTGATTTGAGAATGGAGCATCAAGAGCTAGATGTCGAGAATAGAGCAATCCTCTAGGTTACACCAGTTTTCTTACGATCTTTTTTCTCCCCGTGTAGGCAAAAGCAACATGGATTTGCTGGTTAGAGCTGAACGAGACCTATTCACCAACAGCAACAAATGGAATCCCCCTATCAAACAAAGTAGAAGCAAAATAACTGGTCAGAAATTCTCACTCTCAGTGTTGCTAGCAATAAAAATCAGCATTTTGAGTTAAAACATGGAAAACAGCAGTTAACGATGAAAGATATAGCATATTACAAAAATCTTGGAGACATCATACTTGTGTTTACTTTGTTAATAGTGATAAAATTAAGAGAATGCACTACTAGTCCAAGAAAAGAGAGTAAAATACCAGGTTAAGCATTACCAAGAAATTGACATCTATTTACATTTAATAGTTGCTTCACTGCCTATCTTCTACTAGTGCGCCCGCAATCATATGTTCATGGAAATTAGATACGATCAATCTATTCTCACTAGGAAATCAAAAAAGAGAATGTGAACATTCCTAAACCATCTATTTTGGAATCGTTAAATTAGAGGTAGCAAAAAAAAAAAAAACTAACAAAAACACAACAGGAGCACGTGTGGAAGTAGCTCAGGTGCTCAGATCATATAGAGATTTAAAATTCTACAAAGCAAGCACTTATTTGTCATTAACAAAACACAGAGTCATTATAAAACTCAACAACCAAGCATACCAACCACCGGGCCTTGAGAAATAAACATTAGCCAGAAATATAGCTACAGGTAGAGCTCCGTCTCTCTCTGAAAAGGTCAATTGATGCGTGACTTCCAACTCTTGAATTTGCTGGAATAAAAAAAAAATATATAAATTAAACAGAGGGAATAGAATATAAGAGAATTAAGCTTCCGGTGCAGTGCTCTACCATACTAACAAGACCAGTCTCGGAGCTGGGATCAGCACTCCCAAATCAGATCACATATTGACCTGCATCGGATAAGATTTGATTTGCATTGCAAATAAAGAACATACTGCATACAATTAGAGCAACGTGTACTGTTTTCAAGCCATATTAAAACCTTACTCTTTATAATGCACAATGTATTTAAAATAAGAAGAAGAATGAAAGCAAAACCATCAGACTGAAGAACGTGTTTTCTGTATTGATTTCAACGGTGAATAATTACAAGTTAATTCATTACATATATTTATATTCTTGATGTAATGACCATCCACCTCAATGTGTTTGCTTCTGTTATGAAAAACTAGATTTGCTGCTAGTGAGGCTGCTTCAAGATTGTCACACCAGATGATTGGTTTCCTATCTAACCATAGTTTCAATTCTCTGATCAAGCAAATCATCCAAGCCTTTTTTGCACCTGTTTTAGCCAATGCCATATTCTAACTCGGTACCTGATCTGGCACTGCTTTTTGCTTCTTTGAACTCTATGAAACAAGGTTTCGACGAAAATAGATTGTATAACTTGTTAATGATTTTTTGTCATCGAGATCACCTTCCCAACTTATATTAGTGAAGCCAACGAGGTCCACACAACTCCTTGATTTATAGAGTAATCCATGATTAATTGACCCATATCTGAGAATTCTTTTATAGCCATGCCAGTGATTTGGTTTCGGATTTTCCAAGTATTGGCTCAATTTGTTCACATTGAAAGTGATCTTAGGTCTTGTTATAGTTGCACATTACAAGGCCCTTATAATGCTTATATATAAATTGTTGTTTTTGAAGTTACTCCCATAATCTCTTGTTAGTTTAAAACTTGGACTCGTTGGTGAAGCAATTGGATTGCAATTTAGCATTCTTGTCTTCTTGAGAAGTTCTAAAATGTATTTAGATTGACTCAAAAAATCACTTTGCTGTTTCTTTTAATTTCTATCCTCAAGAAGTAGCTGATTGAGCCTAGAATCTTCAAAGAAAAGGTCTGAGTAACAATGTTCGTGCTGATTTCCATTTCATTATTTTCTGTTACTAGTACATCATCAACATACACTAGTACTATTACCAACTTTCCTTTCGCTTTTAGAACAAACATTGAGGTATTTGATTTTAGATTCTTGAAGCCCTATTGTTCTAATACTAATTTGAGTTTTACAAACTAGGTTCTAAAGGCCTGCTTGAGTCTAGAAATTGCTTTCTTAAGTTTGCAGACATAACTTGCTTTGTTTGAGTTTTCAAAGCCTTTTAGCTGCTCCATGTACACCTTTTCATCCAAAACTCCATTTAAGAATGCATTTTTTACATTTATTTGCCTAATATCCCAGCTTTGATGCACTGCTAAGCTAAAAACTTTCTTTATGGTTGATGACTTAACTACAGGACTAACTTTATAGTTGATGACTTAAGTATAAGACTGTCTTAGTATAGTCTATCCCTGAGGTTTGATGATACCCCCTAATAGCCAATATTGCTTAATATGATTGCCATTGACCCATTAGGATTGTACTTACTTTGAAAACCCATATACTTCCAACTACTTTTATTCCTTATTTTAGAGGAACCAAAGACTAGGTCTAGTTATTCAAAGCTGCAAATTCTTCATACATAGCCTTTTTCAATGCTGATGTCTGAGTGTTTCTTTTGTTGATTTTGGAATTTATTCCATCTTAGAGTGATTTTTTGAAGACATGTATATTTTTAGCTTGTATATCCTTGACTTTAACTTGGTAATCACAGGATGAATATTCTAATTATACAGGCTAGGTCCTTTACTTTCTGATTAATATGTTGGAATGGTTTATGTTGATTGTTCATCAATTTCTGTCTCTTGGTTCATTAGAGTGGAAAATGTGGTTTGATTTCAAGGATTAGTGGTTGGTTCACTATGGGTTGATTGGTTTTGGTATGAACTTACCTTAGGTAGATTGTATCTATATTTAACTTAGTTTAACACTAAAGTAATGAAACTAGCTTGAATTGTGTATGCAATTCTTTAAATTTATTTCTTCTGTGATCAGTGTCTAAATTGAAATTCAATTAATTTATGCATGGAAAATCATTTTTATTGAAGGTCACATGTTTAAACACATAGACTCTACCTTATTTGAGCAAATATTTATACCCTTTTTGATTTTAACTATAACCTATGAAAATGCATTTGGAAGTGTGATAATCTAACTTATTTTAATTGAATGGCCTTAGATGCGGATAGCAAGCACACTTAAAGGTTTTGAGGAAGGAGTAGTAGGTGTTTTGTTGAACAATTTATGAACTGGAGAAATAAAATCCATTATAGCTAATGGCATTTTGTTTATGAGATAATTAGCTATTTCAAAGGCATTTCACAACATTCTAAGAGACATTCCACGCTGAGTTAGCAGGGTTAGACTTGTTTTAACCATATGCTTATGTTACCTCTCAATTTTTCATTTTGGTGTGAAGTGTGTGGATATGTATGTCTCATGGCGATGCCTTTTTCACTAAGATTTATGTTTAGGGGTTTGAATTCACTTCTAAGATCAGTTTGTAGAGTGATGATTTTGGTAACTAACATTCATTCAATTTTGTCAATGAATTTTGTTATTGTTTTAGTGGTTTCAAATTTGATTTTTTAGAGAAAATGTCTAGCAATATTTTGAGTAATCATCCAAAATGCCTAGTTAATATGTGCTTCCATTCTCAAAATTCATTGGGACAAGTCTCTACAAATCAAGATATTGGATTTATAAGGGCTTTCTTGTCTCGTTTTCACTACATTTGAAACCTGTGATT
Organism: Swietenia macrophylla; assembly: GCA_032401905.1. Lineage (NCBI taxonomy): Eukaryota > Viridiplantae > Streptophyta > Magnoliopsida > Sapindales > Meliaceae > Swietenia > Swietenia macrophylla. The sequence goes on along the minus strand of CP135580.1, from coordinate 5,259,261 downwards.
CTTTTTTTTTTAAGTTGTTAAGTTGAGCAAAATGAGAAAGAATGATTTTTATTATTTTATGAGAAGTTATTATAACAAGTAATGATCTTCCATACAATATCATCGCTAAGATGTCCTAGTCTTCTATGAAGAAGATCAAATATATTTGCTCTCACATTTTTGACTTAATAGACATACTATGACATATTACTGGACTATTTATTGTTGCATTCTAAAAGTGAAATTGGTGACTGTAAGACTTCATCCTAGACTGTTACTAGAATATCAATCTTTTTTTCGGTTCTTAAGTAAATATAATCCACCTTTAACAACTTTTTCTAATAGGGTTCTTTGGTTCTTGTCCTTAATAAGACACATTACCATAAAATTTAATAATTAAATTTTTATTACCAATAAACTTTGAGACACTTACCAAGTTTTTTGTTATTTTGGAAATAAGTAGGACGTTTTTGAGTTTAAAAACATGGCAGGATTTCAAGTTAACAAATAAATAGTAGTGTTCAATGTGTGTGATTTTAAGTGTATAACCATTTCCAACAGTTAAGGATGCGTTACCTTTATATTCAGACTTGACTGAAAGGTTCCTTAGTTCATTAATAAGATGATTTGTTGCTCTTGAGTCCAAATACTAGCATGTTTCACTTCCTTGTTTTGAGTTGTCAAAAATGCTGAGTTTTGCCTTGAATTTATGCTTTCTTTCTGATCATATTCTTGGCCAAACATGTACAAACATATTGCTGTATGGTGATTTTTGTTGCAGATTTGACAAGTTACTTTTAAAATTCCTCTTCCTATTGAGTTTTTGCCTCTTCATCTGGTTTGACCCATTCTGCCTCTATTGGCTAAGAAATTTAATGTTGTTCCACTTATTTGCTTCTTGTTGGTGGTTCGTGAGTCACATTCACCTCAGCATTTGAGTTTGTGATCTTACTATGATATTCAAGTATGCTTTCGAATGTCAACAATTGACCATGAACATCTTACAGTTAACATATCCATCTTGGAGTTATATTGACTAATACAAGATCAAATACTTGAGGTAACCCAGCAAGAGTGTATTTTATCTGTAAGCAAACCAATACATATATGTAGTGAAAAATACATCAAAATAATATGTCTACTTTTTAATATTTATGTGATAAATTCTAGTATTATCATATGTATATAATTTAATACAGTAAATATGTACATACATCTAGTTAGACAATTATGCTAAATCACGAACACAAATCAATTGCCTCTACATCTTTATAGTATCCACACGATCGAGAATTTAACTTAAAATGCTAACTTTTATAATTTAAGTGTGCGATATTTTATGCATTCTTCTTCTCTTAAAAGTAAAGATGCAAAAATAAACTCTAAGTACACTATAAAATATAAATATCATATATTTATATTGCTATTTTAAGTATTTAATTTTAATTTAAACTATTTAGTTAGACTTTCTTACAAAACTTAATTTATTTAGTAAAATAAGCATTAATAAAATTTAGTCTAATTTTTTTTATAATGGATTTAGTAAAAATCAATATCCAAATAATTTAACGAATTCTAAACACATTTATGATTTTTCATATATATATAAATTTTAATGTGTGACTCGATAGATTTTCATAACGTTAGTAATAATACTAAATCTAAGTTTAATATTACAAGTAATAAATAATGTCTAACAATACATTATGTTACCTAAGTAACGAGAATATTAATGATCTGACATTATATTTTTGGTGACTAATATTACCTTATAATTTAATTCCTTTGTTCTAAATATTTTAATTGAATATAAAATATAAAATGTGTCATTTTTTTATAGTTCAATTATATATTTGTTTGATATCCTAAGTAAACTTAGTTTATCAAATAAATCAAAATTACATATTGACTTATTTAAGCATAGTAATATATTTTTAAAGTTTCACTCAATCAAAAGACCTAGGATCTCACTTCCATTGTATAAGAAGGGCAAATCTTATTTTGATCATGTATATTATTCTATATAAGTTATGATATATCTAAATATTTTTTTTATAGTATACTTTATTACAAACGACGTTTGAAAATAGCAAAATATATCATTTTTTATATTAAAAACCATAATAATCTCAAGTTCAAAGATCGCATACACTATTATCATTATGAGAATTACTTATGATACTTATACAATGATTTATATAGCATTTTTATAATGGGTCGATCCAATGAATTAGTTCACTAACTTATACCTATATGGTAACTTGATATCTTATATCATAACATGCATATGTTATTATTAGTCACTATATATATTAGATTATATGCATTATTGTTACTCTATTTACAATAATGTTTGACTATAAATATTTAAAAATAGTGTCAAATTAATTGAATTTACTATTTTAAAAGCATTGTTATATTTATTAAATATATAAACATGTATTAATAAAATAATCAAATGATATATATAAATATAAAAATATCATGACACAAATATATTAAATATCCAAAATACTATTAAATTTAGGGTATATACCAACAATATCAACTGTATGTCTAAAACAGATTTTCAACTATTGCGAGAGTATTTGCTAAACCTTTCATTTTATTATAAAAATTATTAATTGGTTAAGAACCCTTCTAAGTTGACTGAATATGACTTTTGAAATGTAGGATTTGACCATAAAATTGTGAAGATAACATTTTTCCAACAATTTCTCAAAGCTTCTAAAAGTTAAACAATTTATCTATATTACTAAGATTGATTCACTTATGACAGAGAAAAGACTTATGATAGAGAAAAGCCAAGTTAAGAGTGGTTATTCTTGTTTTATCCATCAAAAAAAGGCTTGATTTTTGGTTAGTACTGAGGTCTCAGTTAATTCATCAAACAGTGTAATGTTTTAATTGGGTGGTGTTCTTATGCCATTAATGAATCCTCCTAAATCATTACCTTTAATTGTTAGCGGCACTTGAGCCTCCCAAATTAGAAAATTTTGCTTATCAAGCTTGATAGGAGCAATAAAGATAAGGCTTGTGAAATAGTTTAATAATGCTAAGAATAGTGAGCTTCTTATGCTTGCAAGAAATCCTTGTGATGCAATAGTATTGTCCATGGCTTTTTAACTTACTTTGTACCAAATTGAAAAGAATAAAAGAAAAACTAATAGGCTAAAGAATTTATTTTCTGTATTTGACAGTGAATAATTACAAGTCTATTCATTAGATGTATTTACATTAAGTTGTAAAGGAAACCCAAAATGAATATAAATCTAATAATGCAATAAGAAAAAGTTTGTTTTGAAAATATTTTCTCTATAATACTTGCAAGGCACCACATGATTATACTGGACTGATGGATATGATTGCCTTCATTATTATAAATCCTCTCTTTCTATGTCTCTTTCTCTCTCTTTATATATATATATATATATTCATGACTTGAGAAACACATAATTGTAGATTGATATGTAAATATGTCTAATACAACAAGTTTGGCTACAAAAAATCAAAGTGGAATAGAGCAAGTTTTGTAAAATTGAATGATGATTTGGAACTAGTTTGCTAAAATAAGCATGCAAAATTTTGCTTCCAATACTAAACAAAATTCATATAAACCAAAGGCCATCTAATATATCTTATCAATAGAATTTTATCATTAGAAAATTTTTCATTTTCCTTTAGTTTCCATTAATAGAATTTTATCATTAAAAATTTTTTCATTTCCCTTTAGTTTCCATTAATAGAATTTTATCATTAAAAATTTTTTCATTTCCCTTTAGTTTCCATTCTTTTCTCTTAATTTGGCCCAAAAAAAATGGATTTCATTGTGTTCAACCTTCTCATTACTTTGCCAATCTAACATTACAAAATAATAGCTTAATAAGTTTGATAAAGGAAGACCATACTTAAAACATGCAATTGCAACAACAACAATGATAATAATAACGTTGAATGCTAAAAGTATTTAAATACATACACATAATTGTTTCCTCTATAAGCAGCAAACACATGACATCCCTACATAAGAAAATATAATATTAAGAGTAAAAGATCTACTTAACAACATCAGAATAAGTTGGCAAATCATGCAACAAGCTAAAATGTGATTAAATCAAGTAAACTTTAAAATCTTATTTTCTAAAGTATATAAAAATTGACCAAATAAATTTTAATTATCATAGTTAAAAGTGAACAAATAAGCTATATGAGTTAAAATGACAATTCATAATAAAAGACGTTAAAGAAAAGAGAACCTTAAAGCCAAAACCTCTCCAATTATGATTTATTGAAGGCAACACTTCCTTATTTATGTCCTTCAAAGTAAATGTCCAATTTCAAAAGCTTGTATTTTTGACCATAGCAAAGTACTTATTCTTGCAAATAACATAATTGAAAGCTCAATAACATAAATGAAAGAGTATAATATATAAAGAGTCAAACATTTGACTCATGAAAACTACCAAACAGTTGAATAACACAACTATTTCCTTGGCATTGGTGTTTACTCATATCAAGGCATAACAAATGGAAAACATCTGTACTGCTTGAAAAAATTATATTGGCAACCCAAAAATCCCTTGGTGTTGTACTAAGTTTAAAATTGGAATAATTGCAATCGTCTTTCCATGATTTAAGAAAACAAGGAAAAACATAAAAGCACATAACACAAGTGTGTACACATATGTACAATCACATATAAGGAAAACCTAAACTTTCTAGAGTATAATAAGAAATGATAAGAATATTAATACCTAAAATAATCAAACAATAAAAGGAATTTATTCATTTTTATATGGTTATAAAATTGCAAGTGCAACATAAAAAGTTAAACCTCATTGTAACCAAATATTCATTATAAGGTTGTTATACTAGTACTTTCGCTTTTCCTCACTTTTTTCATGCACTAAAAACTAAATTCAACCAACAATGCTCTTAATCAAGCCAACAATGCTTTGATTCGCATATCAGAGTACACAAGTGAAATCAAGCAAGAAATAAAGAAAAAAACATTGTAGAGAAAAGGAAACAATTAGACTCTATAAAGAAAATAAAATAATTTTATACGTTAGGTTTTGTAACCACAACCCTTTATTTTAGAAAAGAGATAAAAAAAGAAATAAAAACTTTTAAAAAAGAGATAAAAAAAGAAATAAAAACTAAGTAAAGAGAATCAAGATGATTCATACAATTTTATAAATAAACAATAAAAAAGATAACAACATCCTTAGAAAACAATAAAATTTGAATTTTATCCTTATCTCCAAAGATTAGGAGATTTCGAGATTTTTTACACTCCCTTCAAGTTGGACTAAACACATTGAATAAATACAACCTATCAACCAAATTCTCAAACATAAGCTCAACTAATCCTTTGGTCAACAAATCTATAGGTTCTTGTGATGAAAGCACATACATAAAACAAAAATGTTACATTCTTTAATTTTTCCTTTATAAAATGATTGTCCACCTTTATATACTTTATTTTATCATGATGAATAAAATTTTAAGAGATGGCAACAATGACTTTATTGTTAGAATAGAACTTTATAGAGTCATTCTCTCATAAATTTCAATTCATTCAACAATAACTTCAACTAGAACATTTGCAAATTCTATGTACTAAAGTTTTAAATTCTGCCTTAGCACTACTTCTAACTACCATTGTCTATTTTTTGTTACCATTGTCTATTTTTTGTTCTTTCACACCATTAGATTGTTAGCAAAAAGTGCAACATCTGGTTGTTAATCTTCTATCTTTTACTGATCTAGCCTAGTTTACATTTGTAAAAGCTTCAACACTTTTATCTTCATTATTCTTAAAGAATAGACTTTCTCCATCTCTTTTAGGTAATTTTTAAATTTGAAATGCAACTTTTATGTATTCTTCTTAGGCTCACGATGTTGATTACAAAGACAATATCATGTCTATCATGGGAAAGATGTCTATAAGACATTGACATTGACCTTTATCAACTAGTGTACTCTCCATTGTTCGACTAGCTTTACTTTAAGATTTATGGGCATTTTCATAAGTTCACATCCTAACATCGATGTTTCCTCAAGAGGTTTAGAACATACTTCTTTTAAGAAATTGAAATATTATTTTTATTCCTCGCTACTTCCATACCTTAAAAGTATTTCAAAGTACGTAGATCTTTTACTTCAAATTCTATTGCAAGATTATTTTTAAACCTTATTATTTCTAGAAAATCATCACTAGTTAAGATTATATTATCAAAATAAACTATGAGAGTCTTAATTTTACATTTTTTAAGTCTATAAAATATAGTGTGGTTAGATTGAGCTTGTTGATACCCTTACTGACAAATAGCCTTTGTGAATCTACTGAACCAAGCTCGTGATGACTATTTAAGTTTGTAAAATGATTTCTTAAGCTTTCAAACCTTTCTATAAATCGTTGCATCATCAAAACCAAATGGTGATTTTATATAGACTTTTTTCTCCAATTCATCATTTAGAAAGGTATTTTTGACATCAAGTTGTTGAAGTTTCCAAACCAAGTTTACTGTTAAAAATAATAGTACTCAAATAGTGTTGAATTTTGTTATTAGTGGAAACATCTCATGATAGTCAACTTCATAGGTTTAAGAAAAATCTTTCATCACTAACCTTAGTTTATAAAGATGAATAAATCCATCTAAGTTATATTTAATAGTGAAAACCATTTACAGCCAACAGGGGATTTGTCTTTTAACATTCTTACAACATCCTAAGTCTTATTCTTTGTAAAGATGAACATTTCTTCTCTTATTGCATTTCTCTGTTCTAGTACTAATAAAGCTTCTTGTTTGCTTTTGAAACTTCTATTGCTTATAGATTAGTAACAAGAGCTTGACTAGATGATATTAAGTGACTATAAGCTATAAAATTAGATATTGGATGTTAGGTACAAGATCTATTTACTTTCTTGATAGCTATAGGAACATCAAGTCATCTTCTCCATAAATGTGTGGGTTAGAATTGTCAGTACTTGAGATTAGTTCAAATTCATGATCTTTTAAGAGATTCATGAGATGTTTGCCTTTTTAGTATTCTTTCATCTTTAATAAACACATAACTTAGGTGATTGGAATTTCAAGTCTCCTTCTATTATTGAATCTTGGTTTATAATCAAAGTATGCTTAGCAATTAAAGATTATTTAAAAGTTGGATTTTATGGTTGTTCAAGCTCATGTACTAGAGGTGATTTGATAGTAAGGTCATCTTCTATTTGAGTGGTTATAGATTGAGTAGGCTTAGGTTCAAGTTGTATAAATGTGTATAAAGTAGACTTGAGTTCAGGTTGATTAAGTATATGTTCCTAAAAACTTCCTTTCTCCTTATTAACTCTAACTTTCTCTCTCTGAGAGAAATTTTTAATAAAAAGGTTGATTTTCAAATAATATTACATCCATAAAAGTGTAGTATTTACGTATTTATAGTAACACTTGTACCTTTTTTGTGTAGGAAAGTATCTTAAGAAAATATAATTTTTGGCTTTAGGGTCAAACTTACTCCTATCATTATCATGAATGTAAACAAAAGAACTACAACTGAATACTTGTAGTGGAATTAAGGAGATAAATTAGAAGTAAGGATTGGTTTTGGGGAAATAGTTTAAAGATATTTCATAATTGAAAACTTGGGTTGAAATTTTATTTATTAGATAATAAGCAATTAGGACATCACCCCTAAAAATTTTTTTTTTTGCATTATTCTTGAACATGATGATCTTAGTTACCTCAAAAAGGTGACAATTTTCTTTTTTAGCAATGCCATTTTGTTATGGGTTTATTATGCAAGTAGTTTGATGTATTGTGCCATTTTCAAAGAGAAAACTCCTTAAGATAGAGCGAAAATATTCTTTTTGTTCTAAATATTATAATGTTTGCTTTGTATTGAGTTTTAATCATGGCATAAAAAATTTTGAAAACTTGTTTTGCTTCTGATTTGTTTTTCAAATGATAGATCTAATAACATGATTGTGATCATCAATAAGTGTTATAAATAATTCCTTTTTCTTATTAAGTTTTTACTTGTAATTGGCCCAAATTATCACTATGAATTAACATATAGGCTGATGATGCTTTATAATTTTGAGAAGGAAAAGTGAAACCAACATGCTTGGCTAATTAACAAATTTCATGTCGGAAGGAATGTCCATTATGAAATAGTGATGGAAACAAAGTTTATAAATATGAAAAAACTCAGGTGGCTTAGTTTACAATTACAATATTATTTTTGTTCGTTAGAAAGTGACATACAGCTTAGAAAGTGACATACAACTCACAGTTTGAGCTTGTTTATTCAATTTGACTTCCTTTTTCAAATAATATAAACCCTTATGCTCTGTAGCATTACCAATCTTCTTACCAAAAGTGAAACACATAAGATTACTGAAAAAAAAAAAAGACCACCACACTTTAAATCTTTATTTAGCTTACAAATAGAGAGAAAATTGCACGATTAATTTGGTACATGTAAAATAAAATATAATTTAATATTAGGATTGATTTTAATAGTTTCAATTCTTGCCATTATCTAAAAGGATCTATTCATTATTTTAACCTTATAATTTTTTGAACAAGGACTATATGAAGAAAATAATTTTTCACAACCTATCAAGTGATTTGTAGCTCTAGATCAATCACCCATAATTCTAAAACACTGCTGCAACTATAAAGGGCTGAATAAAGTATTAATAGTTGCCTATGATCATGTGAGAAGTTTGTATAACTACTTTAACTGCACTTTAGTAAGAGAAAATTGTGTAACTTTCATAAAATCATTTTGCTTCATACTAGAATTAGGTTTAGATTAGAGTTCTTAATAAAAATTTGAAAATCGGAGGATTCACAGTTTCTAGCCCTATTATCTTTCTAATTGGCTTACCATATAACTTTCGGTAGTTATCTTCGATGTGATATGTTTTCTTATAGAAATCATACTAAATATTCTTTCTTCTCGAGTTTCTTGAAGATTGTTAGCCATGGGCAACCATGGTAGAAACTTTAGATAATGATCGTTTAAGTCCACTTATTATAACTAGTGTTTTACTTGCTTATTTACAAACTTCAAAAAAAAAAAAAATCATAGCAATCAAAGGAAAAGGTTTACTTCGTAAAGGTCGGCCTTTAACTTCATTAAAGTCAGAGTTCAAGCCCTCTAAATTATTTTATAAACATTCTTTTTCTATATGCATTTTGTATTTTCCATCATCATAAGACATGAAGAAATAGGTCAACCTCCTGCCATAATTAAGATGAGCCATTGAAATATTAGGTAACGTTTAGTTCTCATTGTCTTAATTCACAAGCTTTGTTTCAAAGATCGAAAAGTTGAGCCAAGTTTTCCAAGTTTAAGAAGGATAAAGTTCAATGCATCCCACAATTCCTTAGTAATATAATAATATAGATAAGATTCCTAGATATATTACTCTATTAAGTTCACAATTCATGCCATAAACATTGAGTTTTATGCATTCCATATCAAATAAGAGGGATTTTCTTCTTCAGTTTTTTTGATAAGTTATTCACATAGCAAAATGGCCATGTCTTTTTATCACTATTAAAGCAAACCAAGACTATTGAAAAAAGTTAATTTTTTAGTTTTGTGATTGTGATTTAGAAGGAAGAATTTTTAGAAAAGGTTGAAAATGTTATAATAAGTGAACTTCTAGAAATAAGTGGAAAGGCTTCCAAAAAGACCTTGAGATAAACATAGGGAAAATTTTTTAAGATAAACTAAACCATGGCAATGAAGACATACGTAGGTAATGCCACATCATTTTAATTTATAAACAAAATAAACAAATCAGCATAAGAATTTGCTCTGATTTTGCCTATTAGTACTCACCTTCATCTAACAAAAGCATAAACAGTGATAAAAGTATGTTGAAACATATGATATTGTTCACTGTAGCAAAACATAATATGTTAAAGATGACTTAAACAAAAATTTTTGGATTTTTTACTAATGGGTCAAAGTTTAGATCCATATAATAAAGTGAATCCCTTGTAAGTCGATTGAATGGTAAAACAATCATTTATGTTTCTTTTCCATTTACCTGCAACTACAGTTTGGAAAAAACTTCTACCTTAAATGGTACAATTTCCATGATTAGAAGCTGCTATTAGTTGATGAGCATTTTAGTTTATCACAAAATGACTGCTGTTAGATATACCACCATTATAAATTATCACACTAACCTATAACTATCCAAAGAAAGTATAAGGAATATACCTTTGTAGCAATGATGTTCTTGCACGCAAATGAAACCAGCAGGCTGTATAGCAACAATAAGCACCACAAACTTATATTAAAACCAACAATTTTAGTAAAAACCTATTTAGTTTATAATTATATAATCCATATATAAAATGTATGAGGAAACAGATTGGCCATTTATTGATTGATGGTAGTAGACATCAATTGTGGCATAACGATTCTCTTAAAATGTTAATAGATGTAATTAGGAATAAAGGCAAAAGAAAAGTTTAAAGCAATAAATCAATAACAACATAAAATGCTTGAAAAAATAAGAAAACTAAAAATGGGAATAAGTTCCATGACAAAATCATGGCAACAATCATCTCATCATTTCAACCATGACCAAACTTTTAAAACAAAGATTATCTATCTAAATGGTGAAAATGAAATATACACGAGCAATATACAAGAATATCAGGAATATGCCAACCACAATATTAAATTCACTTGATCAAAGCAAGGGCTAGTTTTGCCTAGTTGACCACACCTACCAGCCATATGATCAAATATATAGGTTATTGACAATTGCCATCACTAAAATTTTAGAGCCTAGCTTAAAACTGTACATAACACAAAATTCAATAGATATGTAAAATAATTGCTTCAATATAAGAACATCTCAAACTTTCTCATAATAGGTATTTTAATATAATAATTTTTTCTAAAAATGCAACTTGGCATCTTACATTTTAAGAAAGGATGCAAAAACTAGTACAAGGAAACAAATTACCTGTTCAAAACCAAGCACAAGATTTCCCCATTCAATATCCCTTGTGATAAACATATTGGATCTTGCAAATATCCTATAGATAATTAAACAGGGGTAACTTTTAACTGAGAATTAGAAAATTTTGAACTCATAATAGGAGAAAGGTGAAACGAGCACATCCAAAGAATAAAAGAAATAATCGCACGATGTACTATTTGCTTATGATTGACAATATGTATTCATAAGGAAACAATCATAAGCAAAATCATAAAAATAAATTTTGCATGCATGTACATAGTATCACTAATGACGCTAACACATTCTTGACTTGTAACTAAACTTCCAAATAAATAATATGTATATTCTGCCTATTTTTCTCATAAACACAACAAACAGTAACAAAATCTTTCAAACTCAAGAATAGCTTGATTTGGTATCAAAGCTATTCATCCTGCAACATAAGTTAACAGGTCACTTTTGTAGTAAGATATATGATAAACAATTATAGTGTCAATAATGGCAATAAAGAACAAGATTAAAAAATCAGGAATCACGAGTTTAATCAAGCAAAGATTTAGTCTGCTAATAAGAAATGAAAAATATTGGTCTAAAGTGTTAGAAACCTTTACGTGCTACACTGCAGAATGAAAGCACACACTATTATAATAATTCTCCACACTCTTACTCCTCTGCCAAGCTCCTTTTTCAACAAAATAATCAGTCATAAAAACACATTTAGATGAATTTACTTTAAAGACAATATGATTCTAAAAGGAATGAGGGTGTATTTGTTAAAATATCAACTTAAGAAAGCTTGGTAAGGTACATTCTTTGTTAACCTTATGAGCTCAATTAACAACCTTTATTGTTATATGAAAAAACTAATTCCAACTAAAGTTTATAAAAGTAATCAGTGAGACTGAACAAACCTAATATATTTTCTCTACTTCGAGCCAATTATTCCTTTATTAGCACATGTTAAAAGAGATTTTCGGATGAATACACACCATCATACTAATCTAAAACCTAAAAGATACAAAGTGGGTGCAACTCAAGTGTAAACGAAGAAAATAAAAAGAGTTAATCCAACACTTATATACAGAGCCTTTCTTCCTTTCTTTTTATTTACTTTTTTTGTTAATTTGATTAAAGAAGCAATGAAATTACTTTTCATTTTATTTAACATGACTATACTTAAAATTTGATTATGTAAAGTGTAACTTACATCTAACTAATAGTACACCAAATGCAATAGATATGCTCCCAAAGGTTAAATCTAGAGGAAGATTATTCAAAGTTGCATAATATAAGAGTGATATAATCTGCACATCTTAAAGGTGAATAATTGAGAATGAAGAGTATACAAAGCTATTTCCAATTTTAGTATTCATGTAACAATCATAGAAGTAACCACTATAATTTTCTCAACCTCTAAAACACACAACCCAAAGATCCCTTAAGCACGGATAAAAGCACCAGTTTAGGCAGTTCAAGATAAGTAAACAGCATTCAAAAACAAAATTTCAGAAAGAATTTGTCAAGGACTATGTTTACAGTAACTTTTAAATAGTTGTGTTTGGCCATTATAATGCGACAATGATTAAGCTAATCCATTTGGAAAAACCTACTTATTCAAAGAACTAAAAAAAATTAGTAATAAAAAAAATGCAGCCATAAAAATCAATAAATATAATATAAATAACATATTTATAGCAAAATACCTAACACAAACTTACCTCCTAAAGAAAACCTAGTTCTAGAAAACCAAAGACAACCTAGCTGAATGGTGGTTGGAGTAGAATTGATTTATCCTTATCAAAAGGTTTTTCTTTTGTTATGGCTACACTAGAAAACCATCGTCCAAATGGCTGATGATCAAATATTGATTAATCAGTACTTGATGACTCTTCTACTTTTATTTTCTATAAACTTTTCAATTTTACTATCACCAACAAAGATACACAAGAAAATCTTTATTCAATGGAGCATCGCTATGAATATTTTAACCAAAATGTTGCTTTGATTGAAAGAAACTTCCTTTAAATTAACACAAAATATATCTTACTAAAATTAAATTAATAAGCCCATTAGCATTAGTCTATACTGCTAATTGTCTTATGTGAATATCCATTTTAAAAGACGAGGCTCTAGAGCTTTAAAAGTACTATTATATTGATTATTTGTATCAATGGAACATAACGATGAGACCTTCTCAATAGTTTTACTAGTCTAAGAAAAGCAATGCCAATCCATTATCAAATTTAGTCAGTTATTGCGAGAGTACTATCGTAAAACATAATCAAAAAGGAAAAATTAAAAAATTAGACACAAATTCATGCCCAAAAAAACTAAACGAAAAACATATATCAACTTAACATAAAATTTACTTTTTCTTCACTCATAAAACTATATAAAAGATTCTTTTTAACCTCTTGTATTGTTATGATATGATTAACATTCCACAATTCCTGTAATCAATAAGCAAGGTACAATTTGTAAGTTTTAAAACACTTATAATTAATTCATGATACTGTAAGTTACAAATTCATAAAAAGTTATAAAGCTATTAAAAAAGAATTTGTAACTTTTAAATTATAACCCTTAAATTGGCTATGCCTCTCTATTATATTTTTATAACTTCAAAATTCATATTTAAAACTCGTAACTAACTACAACATTAAGTAGTTTTAAAACTTTCGTAAGTATAAGATTTCTTTTTTGAGAACAATTCTATAAATTGAGAGATATTTTACTTTGTTAAAATTTTTAAATTCGAAATTCTTGATATACATCATTTTAAGAAGATTTAGAGAGTTTAAAAAATTTTGGAAGCATCCACAAGTTAAAACAAAAGTCATTGCAATAGATTGATTATCTATAGCATCCGTACTTAATTTCTATAATTTTAAAGTTTGCCTTATTTATCTTTAAATGATTTTTCATTAATTGTGTAGAAAAAAATCAAATGGCAAGAATGGAACCTCCCGGTTATCCATAACTTCTACACTTAGTTTCTTTAATTTTAAAGTATGCCTTATTTACTTTTAAATAATTTTTGATTAATTGTATAAAAAAATCAAATGGCAAGAATTAAATCTATCACCTTTGAAGAGTTTTCTATTGTCCAAGCCACTAGGTCAATGCCCATTTTGTCCAACAAAAGCACATTTACTATTTTTAAGCCTTTTTTTGTTTTGATATTAATTGCATGAAAAATTTGAAATGCAAAGAATTATGCTTGTTTAATTTTGAATTCAATGTACATTTATTACCTTATAAATGTTTTAAGTTTATTATATGTAAATTTAAATTCAATTTTAAATGTTTAAATTGATGCATATTGTTTATGTTATGTTACATACATAGTAAGATTTAATTTTAATATTTTATTTTAAGTATGTAATTTATATTTTACATATGCTAAAGTATAGTTTGCTTGATTTATATATTTTTATATTACACATATTTTAAAAGATCGTATTTAGTATATTAAACTATTTTAATTAAAATAATATATATGAAACTTAGACAAATAGAAAAATATCAAATTAAGTATTATTGTTAAGTGTAGTTGTAGTATTTTATTTGTTTCTAATTACATGTTAGGAAAAATTCTATATATGGAGGTTGAATTTTAAATAAGGTCATTTTTTATCCCTCTAATTTTCTTGAGAATTAATTTACTGTAATTTTTAGCTAAATAGATTACTCTTTATTTACATATATAATAAATGTAAAAATATTTTAGAGAAAATTTTTGTAAGGCATAAACATTAAAATATATATATATATATACATACATACATATATATATATATATATATATATATATTATATGTATGTATATTAACATGTCTAAGTTATTCATAAAATTTTAATCAATTAGAGAGTAGCCATAGCAACCTTAAATTAAATGAAACCTTATATTAAGTTAGAGTCATATTTGGTTTAATACATTAATTCTAATTAATCATACTAAATGTAATAAATTTTATTCTACATGAATTTTTATTACATTTATATGTTTAATTAGGATAAAATATTATATTATTTTTCTTTATTTATCCACAAGAGTTAAGATATTAGATATAATGTAATAGTTTTATCATAAAAATATATGAATCTATTTAAATAAAATATTTAACTTATAGGTAATATTTTATGTCGTGTGATTTATATTTTAAGCATAATTTATATAAATAAAATATGATAAAATTTATCATAAGTATGTATTTTAACAACATCACAACCTACATACATATCTAATATCAACTTAAATGTCCTTAAATAGCAGAAGATAATTATAAGACATAAAAAAAGAAAGTATTATTATATTTAGGATGACAAAATATAAATTATACTTTACGAAAAGATAAATCACCATTTATTACTGATGTTAACACTCTCACATAAATTAAATTTTATAAATACTTAGAGTATTCTAATCCTCTTAGCGTAATATTCATAAAAATTAAAATTTCTACTAATATATGTGGTTTAATCATTTAGTATAATGATGCCTGTAGTTTGATGAGAGCTATTAATGAATAGTTTGAATCATCAGATAAAACACTAACCAGTATCCTGATTATGAAATTTTTTATCATGAAACTCACCATAATTAGTGGTATGAGAAAGCACATCATGAAAATTAGAGATATTATAGTTCAACTGAAAATTTTAAATATAACAATATCTGAATCTTTTCTTGTGTACTATATTTTAAATTCACTTCCACAACCATATGGGCCTTTCAAAATTTTCTTATAACACATAAAAAGCTAAACGACCCATTAATGAATTAATGACTATATGTGTTCAAGAAGAAAAGAGGTTGATCACAAAGATGGAAGCAAATTCTCAAAGTACACATTTGGCAACAAAAGGAAAATTAAGAAAAAAATAAAGGCCAAAATATCTACCCAAGCTAAAATTAAAAGAGAATCTAAATGCTTCTTTTACTAAAAAAAAGAAAAAGAGGTCATATGAAAAAGAATTTATTTCAATAATGGCTTCTTTTCAGTAATGCCTTACTAAAAAATGTATTTCTTTTTTTTCTTTAAAGTTATTAATATAATATAACAAAAGTTTGTCATAACACTTGATGGATTGAATTTGGTTCTACGATTCACATTTTGAACATTTTACAAGGCTTGTAAAACCTAAAAAAACTAGTGGAAACTAAGTGATTTATCTATTCTAGCAATAAGATAAGTTAAACTATTGAGGCTATTAGGACATACAGCTTAGTTTTCAATAGTGATTTTGTAATGGCTTTAGAAAAAAATCTTTTATATTCTTAGTTTTTCTAGGTATTTAATTTTTATTTTCAAACTTGTGCCATGTAGATATTTCTTTAATTTTTCTTACAATTCAATGAAAACTTTTTATAATTCAAAATTTATTAAAAATAATACATTGTTTAATGGTCTTTATTGTATTAATTTACAAAACGATGCTTGTTTGAATACAATGGATACTCATACTGGTATTAAAAAATGTGTTATGAATAAAAAATTTTCTATATTATGATATTAAAGATTATGACATATCTCCATAAAAAGAATCAAAAGGTTATTAAATAATAAATTATTTAGTACTTTAAATTTCATTGATTTTGAGACTTGTATAGGTTGTATAAATGGTAAACAGACTAATAAGTTAAAAAAAATGTGTCAAGAGAAGCTTAGACTTATTAAAAATTATACAAACAGATATTTGTAATCTTAATATAAACTCATATAATCATAAATATTTTATCATTTTTATTTATGATTATTTACGATTCATATATCTCTACTTATCGAATACTAAGGATGAAGTATTGATGCTTTTAAAATATTCAAAACTAAAATAGAGAAATAATATGGTAAGTAAAGAAATATTATAAGATTTGATAAATGTGGTGAATACTGTGATAGATACATAAAGAATAGACAAGTATCTAGATCATTTGCAAGGTTTTTCTTCAAGAGTATGGAACTGTTGCCAATATACCTTGTCCAGTTCTCTAAACCAAAATGATGCAGAAGAAAGAAGTAACTGAACATTGTTGGATATAATGCGGAGTATGTTTAGCAACTCCAAACTTTTTATGTCCTTGTGGACAAAAGTTCTTAAGATAGCTATGTATATATTAAACTGGGTTCCAATTAAGACTGTTACTAAAATACCATTTAATTTATGAAAAGGTTATATATCTAGTTTGCAACACATAAGTGTTTGGGGTTGTCCTTATAAAGCAAAAGTTTACAATTTATAAGAGAAAAAAAATTAGATCTTAAGATCATTAATGGATATTTTATTAGATATTAGAAAAAGTTTAAAGAATATAGATTTTATTATCTATCACGTCATATTAAATTTATAAAATCAAAAAATATTAAGTTTTTTGAAAATAACTAAATCAGTAGAAGGGATTAGATCAAAACACAATTTTTGAAAATAATCATTTAGAATATTCCACTTTAACTACTAAAGTGATTGTCATCAATAACATCCTTTAGTACAAATAGAAGTTAATCAAACAATGGTTAATATTCAACTAGATGAGAATCAAAGTTCATAAACTGGTGCTGTTTTAATAGATCCGGTTATTAAACAACAAGTTATACAATATACTTTTTAGAAAAATGTTAAAACAATATTAAGAAAATCTACTAAAGCAAAAAGATCATCAATTTCTAGTAATTATATTGTGTATTTATAAAACGTAAACTATAATATTGGATCCATAAATGATCTTGAAATATTTTCACAAACTATGAGTTGTCAGTAATTTGACTTATAATATAATGCCATAAAAGATAAGATAAATTCTATATCAATGGATAGAGAATGAGATTTTGTTGGGTTGCCTAAAGAGTTTAAACTCATAGGGTGTAAATGTATCTTTAAGACTAAAAAATATTTATTAGATAACATTGAGAGATATATAGCTAAAATTATTGCCAAAAGATTTACTCAAAAAGAAGAAATTGACTATATAGAGATATTTTTTCCTGTATTTAAAAAGAATTATTTTCTTATAATTATAATATTAATAGTTCATTTTGATATGGAGTTACATAAAATGGACATGAAAACAGCATTCCTTAATGAAAATCTAGAAGAAGATATTTATATGAAACAATTTGAAAGATTCTCTTTCAATAATGGTGAGCATTTGGTTTGCAAACTTAATAAATTCATATATAGATTGAAATAAGTCTCTTGGTAGTAATATTTAAAATTTCATGAAGTTATTTTTTTATTTGGTTTTGAAGAGAATATCACAAATCAATGTATATACTAGAAAGTTAGTGGGAGTAAAATTTTTTTCTTACTCTATATGTGGATGATATATTACTTGCAACCAATTATAAAGGGTTTCTATATGAGGTGAAATAATTCCTTTCTAAAATTTTGATATGAAAAATATGGATGAAATATCTTATATTATTGGCATTAAGATACATAAAGACATACATTAGGGTATTTTAGGTCTGTTTTAAAAAGCCTATATCAAGAAAATTTTAAAAAGATTTTGGATCAAATATTGTTCTCCAAATGTGACGCTAATTATTAAGAAAGATAAGTTCAATTTGAACCAATGCCCTAGAAATGATCTCGAAAGGGAATAAATAAACAATATTCTATACGCTTCAACTATTGGAAGTATTATGTATGCTCAAATATATATAAGACTTGACATAACTTTCGCAGTTGAAATATTAGAATGATATTAAAATAATCCAAGTATGGACTACTGAAAAGCTGTAAAGAAAGTTTTGAGATACCTTTAAGAGACCAAAGATTATATGCTTATGTATAGACGAACATACAATTTGAAAATGATTGGCTACTTAGATTTGACTTTGTTGACTATAATGATTCTAAAAAATCAACATCTTAATACATCTTTATATTAGTCGGCAGAGTCGTATCTTGAAAAAGTGTTAAGCAAACACTAATTGTTACTTTTACTATAGAAGCCGAGTTCGTTTCATGTTTTGAAGCTATCTCTTATAGAGTATGGTTATAGAGTTTCATATCCACACTTTGAGTTATGAATTTAATTTTTTTGGCTATTGAGGATATATTATGATAATTCAGCTGTTGTATTCTTGGCTAAGAACGATAAAAGTAGGAGTCGAAGTAATACGTTAATATTAAATATTTAGCCATTAGAAAACGTATTAAGAAAAATAAAATGATCATTAAGCACATCAACACCAAATTGATGATTGCAAATCTTTTAACAAAAGGCATGTTATCATTAAGATTTAAAGATTATGTAGTATATATGGTACTTACTTTCAATATATAAATTTATATCAATGTACTTATTATTATTAATGGAACTTTGATTATTTGTTTTCTAATAAAATGTATACTTCTATTTGAAAAAAATATATATTTGTATTTGATCTAGAATAAATATGAGATTTATTCATTAAATTAATGTCATTATATTAGACCAAAAATAAATAAAGGATTTATTCATTAAAATTAATTATCTCATTAAGGTTATAGCAAAAAACATGTTACATCTGTAATACATAAAAGAGAAATTGTAAATTTTGATAATCTATCTTTATGATTCATATATTTTGTTTATTGTATATAAGAAGTTAAAATTTACGAGTTAAGTAAGAAAATATAAATTACAAATTCATAAATAGTCATAAAACTATTAAAAAAAAATTTGTAACATTCAAATTATGCCATTTGAATTGACTATAAATTTCTTTTATGCTCTTGTAATTTTAAAATTTAAATACAAAACTTATAAAGCAATTAAAAATAACTCTTTTTTTTCTAATTTTTTGCAAACTTTCTTTTTTTTGATTGGTTGCAATCAAATGACAGAACAATTTAATAGGAACTTTTGATATTAAAAAGTTTCTTTGACCGATGGAGAAACCATCTCAAATAAATTAAGTATGAGTGAACGAATCATTTGGTGATCTCATGATTTTTGCTTCATAAGCGTCCACATGATTGTTGTCTTAACTACTAATAATCAAGAGTTTAACATAAAATAAATGTATAATTTATATGTTCATTCAATAAAATTGAAAACATATACAATAATTTTATTATAAGAACAGTACAGTACTACCCGTCTTAACTAATATAAAATACAATGATTAGACAAAGAAGTCCAAAATTTCTGGACCAAATTCAGTTGTACTCACTCAAACACAAAATCCAGGCCTCCATCGCCAAGTTTATCAATCAAAACAATGCCAAGATTATTATTCATCATTCCCGGTGGACAAAATTCCAAGGCAACAATATCCATGCACTTCATGAATATTACCAGAAAAAGGCTGAAAGTTAACATAAAATTGCGATAATTTTATCTTATTTTCAAAACAAAATTTTAAAAAAATATTTAATAGCATCAACATTTAGTAAAATTCATTCATTGAACTAAATAAAATATTACCACCTTATTACCAAACAAAAACTAAATGAAAACACATAAAACTAGAAGTTGAAAAACTGCCAGCAGCAGCAGCATCAGACCAGTTGCATAGTTAGCAAAATACAATCCTATTTAGATTTGCACAGAACCCCTGTAAACAAGACGCACAAAATGGATAGATAAAAGCCTCACCTGATACAAGGGCTCAAGACTCAATATCTTCAAATCATTATATGCTCCCAGGGCCAAGTCATGGCAAATAACAATATGCTTGAATCTTACCAAACAATTTTGTACTTTTATTGTGCACAGAGAACTTTATAGAATACATATTTTTGATACATAATAGAAATATTGGGGGAAAAGTTTCATAAAAAAGAAGCTTGCTAACTGGACTGACTATTAATAATATTAATGCATACATTACTTTACAACTACAACCATACCAATACCACGTGAACTTCAGAGAGCAGTTCTTGCCCAAATGTAGAAGCCACAAGCATCAACTCTACAGTTATCATACCCTCAAATCTAGATATCCAAGAAGAATTAACAAAATAGATGGTGACACTTGTAACTACATGGTGAACCTCGGGAAGGACATTATCGGCAAACAAACCATGATGGATTTTGAGCAAGACCTTGTATATAGATATATGTAACTAAATAATTTGGTAACTTCTCATATTAATCTTTGGATGTGCATTTGCATCTCCTTTGATGCTCCATTAGTTCCTGCAATGACCCAGGTTTTTCAACATGTTAGAATTAAGGACTTTACCACTCTATAAAAAATTAAATAAAAATTTAAACCCAATGATGTGTTCCCAAAAATAGAGTAAAATCAAAGAAAATTCAAAATATTATGGGATCAAAATATCGTTGCCAGATTCTAGAACTACAATTCCGCACCAGCATTCTGTTAGAAACCAAATGGCTTTGAAGTACCTCAATTTGCCTTTGAAGAAACTTGACATACTCAACTGCCTCCTCTAACATATCAGCAGTGTTTGTTTGCTGCAAATAAAGAAATATTAATGTCCAATTAAAAATCTGGGAACTTGAGTGTATGATTTCAGAGATTGGGAAAGTTTATTCAAGTTTGCCTACAAAAGACAAAAAGAATATAAAAGATATTCAGTTTTCTTGTCACAGGAATTCAAGGTGAAATTTTACACACAAGGCTACATATCTAATACAGAATTTTGAATGAATCCACCATGGAAAGATGATAGCATATAACTAAAACCAGTTGTTGGTCTGTTTTCTCCATTTATTATATGAATGACTGGGCAACACAGGTCCAGCTGCAGCAGGTGGTCCAGGGATGCTGTATGTGTTTGCAGCTCCATTTGATTATTGTTTTCTTTTTTCAATTTGGATTGTTCACTATAATTCTAGTTTCACAACAGAGTGATTCCACTTATGCTCTATTGCCTTTACAAGGTCCTCTGCTTTTCACTCCAAGGCGCTTAGATCTATCTAAATGGCTTAATTGTCTCTTCCAATTAGATGTTAGAGTGGTTAGTTCCCACGTCTATCATAAAGGCAATATGACAATGAATTATTTAGCAAATATGGGTCTTTCTCAACTCTCAAGATGGTCTAACTTGGTGGGATTCTTTTCTTATAGAGATCCAAAGTATTTTGCATCATGAGGTCTAAAATCTTCCTTGCTATTGCTTTTGTTGATTTTTTGCCTAAAAGAATTTTTTCATAAAAAATAAATAAATAACTAGGCAACCAATTGGATTAGTTTCCTTTCCCAATAATTTCTCAGCACCTATATCTAGACATTCTATTCAAAATATATATTTGCTTCTTCTAATAAAGGAACAAGAGGTGGTTCTCATTCAGACATGACACCATACAAACAATGCAGTGAACTTCAAAAAATCACCTTGCACAACATGGCAACACTCATATTTTCTACTGAAGCATTGCATTTTCTATCAAAAAATTATTACAAAAAGCTTTCAAGATTTAAATAACATCTCTTGTAAAGGGGAACATATAAAGCCATTTGGCATAACCTTGAACCATATCATAATTATATTCTAGATGATCATTCTCATTTTCGTAGCATTTACCGAATTTATATTTTTTGTTTTATCTAGTCCACATAAGAAAACGACCCAATAACAATTTATAGATGACATGTAATCTATTGTGATGAAGAAAACTAATACTAGAGTTCATCGGTCTAACAAACCAATCAGCTTTAGAATTTTAACAACATCAAGTTATTTTCAGATTCACAATCAGAAAGCCACTGGACTCATCATTTATCCCTTCAGGCATGTTTGCTTGGCCACACAGAACAGCATTATTTGAACTATTCACACAAACTCCAAATTGTCCAATGTTTGGTTGCATTTTAAAAGGGTCAGTGCCTGCATTATTTGGGAAAACAATGTGGGCAAATGAGAGCAGGGCTGACCCAAGCCCGCCCACGGGTCAGCCTTGCACTAGTTAATGTTTTATTTTTTATATTAATATATCATAATATTACAAAAATAATTTATATTATTATTAATATAATATAATGTAATAGAAAATTCAATAAAATATAATATTATTTTAAATGAATTAAAATAAAATAAAAATTAATACAATAGTATAAAATTATAAAGCAATATTTTATATACATAAATATTATGTTATTTTGTAATAACATAAAGTAATATAATAAAATATATTATAATATAATATTATCATATATTATATTATATAATAATAAACAATTATATTCTCGCATATTTTATATATACAATATATAAAGTATAGTACTTTTATAATGAAATATAATATTAATTTTAATAAATTAAATAAATCATAAATTATTATAATAATAAATATATATATATATATATATGCAATTCAACCCAATACCAAACATGATATGGTATTAAATTTTATTCATTTTAATACATTATAATCCAGTTTAGTTCAATCCATTTAAAACAATACAGTCCAATACGAGCTACCAAATACACTCTTTGATCTTCCATTGACAATCAAGATCTGACAAGTGGGTACAAAAGACAAATTAGCTTAATAGAAAAGAGAGAGTCAGGTGACTACCAGAGGGATAAAGTTAGCTTAGACATTGAACAATGGATACTTTGTATCTCCTCCACTAGAAGGTTTAACAACAATCACCAACTCTATGAATATATGCATTGAGAAAATGGTAGGTTAGTGTAGTCACTCACAATCACTGGATTAACCTTTATATATTATATTGGATTAACCTTTAGATATTATATATATGTGGGGTGTGTCTGTGTCATGATGTTTGAATTTAAATTTTTTGACTTAATTAGAGACAAATTCACGTCCATTTGTTCCATGTAATTCGATGGTTAAAATCAACCATTACTAACTCAGCAACCTTCCCAACCATCGGATCCTATGAAATCAATAGTTAATAATTTGTGACCATAAATTTTGAACTCCTTAGTTATAATTATTGAAATTACCATCAAACCTGGTTACATGCCTTTCTATTCCAAAACAAACTGTCAAAAATACTCTTGGTTATTCTACTTATCCATTTTGATTTCTAAAATAGTGGAACTATCTTGGACCATTTTAGAAATCCTAAAAGATGTCCAAAATTAGGCATTCAAACAAATTTCCTTTCAAATTCCCAAATTTAATTGCATTTCTTTTCGCAATTTTCTTAATATGGATCTATACTTGGAAGTATTAAGAAATATCCTTAATATGGATCTATACTTTGAAGTATTAAGAAATGCCCTTTTAGGAAACAGATTCATAATAAAATAATAGGACAATTTTATTGCTCAGCATGCATAAAAGGCAAACGTTCTCAAATTTATTGGAAGCATATCTTAATCATCAAAAGCAATAAATCGAGCAATACCTTAATCTTTTCAACAAAAGACAGTATGAGTCCACTAATCATTTGTAGGAAATTAGTTGTTGTAAGTATAAAGAAGAATACAAAATGCATTAGTAGGAAATTTTATCACAACTTTCATATGATGCAGAAAGAAAAAAAAAAATACAAAAGAGCAATTCTAGGTCTAGCCCAATCAAATGAAGATGACTGTCACGGAATTCTCTAAAAACACATATACCACTTAGAGTCCAGACAGTAAACAATTTGCAATTTAGGCAAATAATGATGAGAACAATGCCCAACATGACAAGAGACTATATCAGACTATTGAGAGAAGATTTTACAACAGGTTTTCCACCATAATAATTTACCATGCAAAAGTCCAAACAACGGGTGAATATTCCTTATCATGGGTCCTCTTTAGAAATTGTTAATAAAAGATTTAACAAGATAGACACGAGGCAACAGAAAAGCATAGTATTATTTCAAAAAATTTCTCCAATTAAAGATGGCCTAATCTTAATAAAATGTCCAAATATAAGTTCTACTGCTACCACTGATAACAAATTAGTGTCGAAGGCAGGCAGGCAGAGATATGCACATACAGACGCAAAATTTGGCAGTCGAAGCGCATGCAATAAATGCTTTTAGCATACACGCACACTTGATGAACATGAAGACAAACAAATATAACAATAGTCATAATATATTAAAATGATATATATCCTACTTAAATGCAAGCAGAATTACCATAGTGAAGTTTTACTCAATAAATCCCATAAAATATAAACTTAACCAATCTCATTAACTCCACATGAAACCATTTTAGCCAATTTCTAGCACAACTAATGACATTTGATATAGTGACTTCTACTCAAGACTTATCTATTTGCTACCACCCGAAGGTCATTGTCTCTCTCCCTTGCTAAGCCTTTCATCCATCAAACTCCAACACATGCCAAAATTTCGTGCCTAGGGTCTGTTTGGAGTAGCTAAGTCAAGTAGATATTGTATTAGTACAAATTTTATAAGTGTAGATATTGTATTAGTACAAATTTTATAAGTAGAGTTGTCGGTTGTCTAGTTGTCAATCACAACTTTTATAAAAAATTTATGTAATTAGCTCAATAGACAAGTTTTTTATGGCTATGTTATAATATGAATAAAGTAAAATTTTTAAAACAGAATAATAGCATTTTAGATAACTTAAACTTTTGAAAAAGTTTAAAAGGTCTTGTCCCAAAAGCCTAAAATTAGAGGCTTCTTCACAAGCACATATCGGTTACAACAAAACCAAAAAGAAAATTAAAAAGAGCCTTTAGTACTAAAAAAGCATTTTTGGACAGTAGAAAAAGCCATATTAAATGGGCTTCTACTTCTCAATTGGTCAAATATTGAACTTTATTGTTCAGAGATAGATGGACAGTTAGTGGGGACTTCCTCCAGCCCTTGAAGTATCAAGAGATATGTAATGAAGTGAGAAATAAGATGCAGAAAGTTCTATAGACCAGCATTGCAAGCTGTAAAGTGTGAATAGAAACATCACCGGGGGGAAAGTGCTGCAGAAGGAGGGAAAAAAAGCTACTTCATGGAGTGAGGAGAGTTGCTACAGTACAATAGAAGAGAGCACGGAAAGTTAAAGAGCTTAGAAGAATTATTGAGATGTGGTGTTCTCATATCCGATTTTGCATTTTTGAAAGATAAAGAAAATATCCTAAGAAAGTGACGGCAAAATTTTAAAGCAACTTAGTGATTTTAACAGCAAAACCATCCGTATTATCTCAGTTCAAAAAAGGAATCCGATGTTCCATTGCTTTTGAATGAAGCAATAACTTATCAATTACTCTTTCCAAAAATGCGGCATAATTAATATGATTCAGTTAGCACTGCAAGTGCCAATGTCAATGTGAAGTATGAACAGTTGACAAAATTTGTAAGCCAAAATGCCCAAGTTTAAAGGAATGCTCCTTCCAAGAATATTCAAATTTCAATTAAGATTTATAAGGAGAGATAGTTTACCTTATCCATGTTGGGTACAAGCTCCTGAAGCTTCCTTATGCGGTCACTGATTCGTGTTCTACGAACCTAACCAATACAAGAAAAAGCTTAGTACTAAACTCAAAACAGTTCACATGTTTACTCATGGACTACAACAATAAGCAGAGCCAAATAAGTTTCTTACCCTCTCCGCAATACTTCGAGGATGAGTTGCGCAACCACGCTTTGCGCGAACTCTGCAAGGCACTGAATCCTCCAAGAGTTTCTCCATATCCATATCTCCCAAATTCGATACCCCACCGGGTTGCTGATCACTTTGCTCCCCTTTCTACCATATTACGAAAAAGAAAACAAAAGATAACAATAATTATTTTTTCCAATAAAGACAACTAACATCGTAACTCTTCTGCTATCAATTCATCAAGCAAAATTTGAAAAAAAAAATGAAAGGAAAAATAAGTAGACATATGCATAGAAATTATAAATATCTATAACACATACGCAAAGATAAACAATAAATAGTAACAAGTTTTGCTATTCTATAGATTTCAAAACAAGAGTAACCATAGTTAAAAGAAATGGAAATGCAACAAGCTACAATGCAAAAAAAAAATTGTGCTACTATTAATAAATTTAATCACCGAGTGAGAGTGAAACTTTGGAGATGGATATTGTGTATTGTCTTCCCTAGATCTCTTATTCGATGGAGAAACATCGATATTCGGTGACAAATATTCGTAACTCGCCGGAATTCCATAGTTTGAAAAATACCCATCAAATAAATCCGCAGGAGAACTATTCTGCCGGGAAAAACCAACTTGGGCTGACTGACTCAACCCCGGATCGCCACTACTCAGTAGCTCAGTCAAGCACTGATTAGGCTTCAACGGGTCCTCCTCTTCTTCTTCTTCTTCTAGAAGTGCTTCTAACCAGGTAGCTGGAGCTGAGCGGAACCGTGCGAGTCCACCTCGATTCAATTCGCTACCGCCACCGCCACTGCCACCTCCCCCTCCGCTGGAGCTACTGCTACAGGCAGCTGTAGGTTGCATCTGCTTAATTGCCGGTGATTTGCTTGCTTTTTACACTTGTATTAATTTTTTTTGTCTTTTTTTTTTTTTGTCTTAATAAACAAATGAAATAAAATGAAACCCTTTTATTTGTTTAGCTTCCTCTTGTTTACTCAAAAATCTATCTTCTGTAATGAGTGGAGTAACCAACAACGCCAGACAGTGTGCATAACTAAGGTGCACCGCTCGCTTACTATCTAAACCAAAGCGCCAAGTAAAAGTTTCTGGGATTGATTTTTTGTATTACAGATCAAGGGTTAATGACTAGGGACAAACGCACAACTTCGAAAAGAGAGGGCTATGGACCTGCCACGTTGTTATTTTTCTAGATTACTGATCCCCGTCTATTAAGTAAAAAGGATAACCCGTAGGCCATATGCGGCGCGTGTGTTCACGCTCCCTACGATTTAGCAACGCGAGAGAGAGAGAGAGAGAGTGTTTTATTTTTCTCCGCAAAATTTTGTTAAAAATGATCTTGAAATCAATTATTTGTCTTTTATACTCTAAAATTGAAGATAAATAATTTCTTAAAAAAGGTGATTTAAGTGATATCATAATTAAAATATAAAACTTAAATTTTACCTGAATTTAAATTATTAATTTTATATTATATTTTAATAATATTCAAATTACATTTTGATTTAAGTAACAAGAAGTGCATACTATCTTCCATCAAGTAAAGTATTATTTTATCCCCAAATTTTGTAAATTTAATAAAAAGATAAATTTATCCTACACTTTACCAATAACAAGATGCTCTACATTTTTTTTTCTTAATAATTAACATATTTTTATATAATTTCATTAAAAATAAATATTTTTTATTATTTTTATCTCTATTAATCAAATAATTTTTAAATAAATAACTATATATACAAATTTAAATTTTTAATCAAAATAAATTGTACAACTGTAACAAAAAGAAAATGGCTTCCTCAGACTAATTTAATATTTATACACAAAAATGGTTAATTTATCTCTTTTCTAATTAAAGATAAAAGGATAGATGCTAATAATGATTTCAAAGTTTAAAGTGAATAGTTTTAAAAAGTTGACGAGGATAACATAGGAATATTAACAAAATTTTACAAGAAAATTTATAAAAATACGTCTTTCCTTTTGATTTTATTACAAATTTGCGGTTGGAATTTATTATCCAACATAATTTTTCAGATTTGTTTACTGAAATATACCGCTTGAGGTTTTGTGATGGACTATTTGCATGTGATTTGGAATTTTTCTTATTTTCTTCTTGTCTGTTTTGAGGGCTAAATTTAGTTGCTTTTTTCTCGCAAATTTAAGGAAGAAAGTGGCAGTCCACAATTACGGTGGAATACTAGTATTTTTATTTTAAAAAT
This sequence comes from Swietenia macrophylla, assembly GCA_032401905.1. Classification (NCBI taxonomy): domain Eukaryota; kingdom Viridiplantae; phylum Streptophyta; class Magnoliopsida; order Sapindales; family Meliaceae; genus Swietenia; species Swietenia macrophylla. The sequence continues at coordinate 5,230,598 of CP135580.1, read as the reverse complement.
TATTTTAAATATTATTTATTTATATTTTAAATTTATTTATTATTTATTTTAAATATTATTTATTATTTATTTTAAAATTTATAAATTTGATTTTCAGTTCAACGAAATAAACAAATAGAAAGGGACAAACGTAGCAAGCCCCCAATTACGGTGTATTGAAAAAGGAGACAGAAAAGAATAAAAATAAAAAAGCGAAGAGGATAAGGCGGTGGTGTTGCTGTGATGTGGACTGTCACTTTACTTTCGTAACCCACTGTTCGGTTAGTGGGGGAGACCACTTCTTGGAGCGAAGGAAAGGAAGGATTTGCCTTTGCACACTTTCACTTCCTTTTCGGCGCAAGGCGTGGGATTGTATTTTACTAGTAGTAGATTGGCCTCGTTTCCAGTTAGTATACGCAGCAAATTAAAAAAGGTACGAGTCATTCTAAGGTGCTGTTATTGCGTACCACAATCCTAGCAATGCGAGAACTTCCAACCTGATTCACGGCGCCATCTATATTGGATCGCATTTTGTGCAATCCAACGGTTCATTTGCTACAATTTCAGCATTGCAGTTTTGCTTGATACTACTACTACTACATAGACGTCTATTGATTAAAATGGAAATTTTGCATGTCCGGACAAAAATAAATCAACATGTCACAAAAATAAAATATAATTAATCAAAATATTTAAAAATTATAAAAATAAACAATATAAAATTTAAAATTTACTGATATTTTGAAAATTTTAATTAATTAAAAATATTTTTTTAAAAAAAAAAAGTTTGATAATCATGAAAAATACTCCAAAGGATGGGTTAACCAATTTTTTAAGAATTAGACACTGCTCCATTGTGGCACTGAGTTTCAATTTTGTGAGTTTCATAATATTAATATTATTGTGTATTAATGTACGAATGAGTAATAATGTTATTATTAATATTAATATTAATATTATTGTGTTAGTCATTTTATTCATAATTTTTTTTTATTTGTTATTCTCAATTAGCCAAAAACATTAAGACTGAATTATGGTTGGGCATGGCTGATTTGATTCGATATTCACTAGAATTATATTAAAACAAAAAAAAAATTCAGTACTTAGATCATTAGAACTGAAGTAGATGGAAATTGCATTAAGAACCAGTTCAGAATTAGACTAAACATATGAAAAACAATTAATTTCATAAAATTAATTCGATTTTAAATTTGTATTATTAAATATAAATAATTATATTCTAATTTATTAATTGAACTAAATAAAATTTGCCATTACATTAGTTAAATTTGAAGTAATTATTTTTCTACATTTGATTTGGTTATTTTTTAAACTTAAAACTAAAACCTTGTTGATTATCATCTTTCTATACATAAAAATTGAAATATATATATCTTTAAAGTATGGAAATCTTGTCAATCTGGTCTGAAGTTTCGATCCTTTGTTCTTTTTTGTATCTCTTGATTAAATTGTTGCAATCTAACTAAATTCGTACAGATTGGAAGATGAGACTAAGACAACCAAAAACAACTGAGGAAACAATAAAGATTCATCTTAACAGAAGGAAAACATTTTGTTATGGAAATCAAGTCATGAAAACAAATAAAAATAAAATCAACGTCAGGATTTACGCAAAAAAAACCTTTGAAGAATAACAAAAAAAATCACGGGGAGAGAAAAGAGGTTTTGATTTTATCAGCACAATAAAAAATTACAAGCAGAAAAAACTACCCTCTTAAATTCAAAGCTATTCTAAGTGCATGAAAATTTAAAAAATCACAATATCTACTTCACAGCATTATGATATTCATTTCTAGGAGAAAACATATACCCACTTACAATGCTCGTAACATGACATAAGTCAAGTCTAGTACAAATCATAGAGTACATAAGACTTTCAAGTTTATTACAATAAGGAACATATCTCATGTACTTCATCTTTTCCTCTATATTGGGTGATAAGTCCGTAGATAACCTAAATTATGCTGCTAATGGTGTACTAACAAATTTATAGTTACTCATATTAAATATGTCACCAATTTTCTCAATATAAAGTTGCTGTGAAAAGAACAAAGTGCTTGACCTTCTGTTTATGTGAATCTCCATACCTAAAATCTTATATGTTGTGCCTAACTTCTTCATCTTAAACTCATCACTCAGCTGTTTCTTCTATATATCAATCTTTAACATGTTTTAACAAATGTCAATATGTCATTGACATATAACAATAGATAAATATAACTATCATCACTTAGTGTCACTTGATACACACAACTGTCATAAATATTTCTAGTATATTTATAATCAAGTATGAAATTATTAAATCTCTTATATCATTATCTAAGGGATTACTTTAAAGTGTACAATAATTTCTTACGAAGATAAACCTAATCTTATTTATTTGGAGAGATAAAATCCTTTCACTATCTCATGTAAATTTACTCATTTAAAATGCAATACAAAAATATTATTTTTTCATTTAACTACTCAAGACAAAGGTCATAAACAACAACCATAACTAGTAACACTGTAATAGAATTGTGTTTTACAACTAGAAAAGACACTTCATTAAAGTCAATTCTCTCCTTACGTGTGTAACCCTTAACTATAACTATAAGATGTGTTTTGTATCTAGGAGCTTTAGCCTCTAATTTCTCTTCCTTTTACTTGTTGACCTTTTCGCATCCTACTACTTTCTATTCTTTAAGCAATGTTATCGATTCCTATGTCTAATTCTTGTATAAAGACTTCATCTCTTTAGTCATAGCAACCATCTACTATTCATCCTTCTAGATAAGATATTGCCTCTTTAAATGTACTATGCTCATATGTACTTATTGACTTAACCACATATAATACATATGAAACCATATCAGCATAACAATAATGCTTAAATGTTCGAATATGTCCCCTTGGACTTTTAGAGGCAATGCTATCTTGTTGTCCTGTGCATTCTCATATCATTGAACATTTGTATCAATACTTTACACATTGTTTATCCACTGCTTTATGGCTATTGTACTTTTGGAGCTCCTACCTCAAACTCCACATTTTCATTTACACTATGGTCCGTTTCAATTGTTAATAACCTTTCTCTCCGGATGCATAACCTAGAAAAATGCATTTTTATGTCTTTGGTTCAAGTTTACCATTATGAACATGAACCTATGCAGAGCAACTAAATACTCTCAAATGAGTGCAATTAACAAGTATACCAAATGGTACCTTAAAAGGAGTCTTACACTTAATAGCTATATATGGAGATTTATTCACTAAATAACATGTCGTATTTACAGCCTTAAACGAAAATCCTTTAACAGACAAGAGAGCACAGAGCGAGTTTTCTCCAACAACGTTATGTTTATGTGTTTCATAATCCTATTCTGTTACGGTGTTTTCACACAAGTCTGGTGTCTTACTATTCCTTCCTTGCTACAGGAACTAATAATTATCTTGTCTTGGTCGCTAACCATTGATGTCAGAATGCCATGCAGATGAACCGCGTTGGCAACAAATGCCTTAGCAACAGTTACGACAGTAAACGAGTATTTCAAGGCTCACAAAGTGGGTATATTTCATCGATTGATCAACAATTACCATGATGACAGTATATCCATTAGACGAGGGTAATTTTCGACAAAGTCCATCAAAACATCGGTCCATATTTGGGTTAGAATTAATAGCAGTTGAAGCAATCTTGTCGGCCTCGTACAATCAATTTTGAACCTCTGAAAAACATCACAATGTTGCAAAAATTCCTTCAGCGTTCGACGCATATCAAACCAAAAGAAGTTGTTAGAGTTTTAAGGAATCCAAAATGCCCACCAATTGGTGATGAATGACAGTCATCCATTATCTTCGGAATCAAGGTCAAAGTAGGGCTCAATAACACTTTTACCTCCTTTGAACCATACTCCATCTGGTGTAAGCAGTTTGTGGATGGACTAGAAGAACTTCTCATCAATTTTTCATAAAATGGGCCTTATTGGACTTCTTTTTGAAACATTGACCACCATTCAGCATGTGGCATAGAAATACATAAAAATTTGAAATTTCGCAAGTGACAAAGAATCGATATATTGATTTTCAGGCCCCTTCTTTATATTCAATTTTGTAATCGTAACCAAAAATCTTTAGAAGCCATCAAGTTTGTGCTAGTGTGGTAACCTGTTGCTCCAATAGATACTTGAGACTTTTTTAGTCGGTGTGAACCGTAAATGGTTTTCCAAGCAATTATGGACGTCATTTCTTGATTGCTTTAACAATAGCCAACATCTCCTTCTCATAAGTGGAAAGTGCTAAGGCTGAACCTCTTAATGCTTCAATAAAATATGCCACAGGTTGATTGTTGATACAAATCATGGCACAATTTCAAAGAATTCAATTCAAGTTCCGATTGGTCCAGTTATGAGAGCCCAAGTAAAAAAGTTCAAAGATGCACTTAACGGGCTAATTCAAGAAGTTTTGACCCAAATAAATTTGTGGAGACTCATTGGGCTTGATCCACATATCCAGCAAAGATGGATATGCATGATTCAAACTCTAGAAAAGTCTGACCAAATCTAAACTCGATTTTTTAGCAAGTAACATAGGAATATTTTGGAGTGTTTAAGTTCATTTACAAGTCTATCTAATTAGTCAGCTTTCCTTAGAGTGTTTGAGTTCATTTATAAATCTATTTAATTAGTTAGCTTTCCTTTTTGTCTTAGGTAAGTGCAAGTTACGATTTTTGCCTATAAAAAGGCACCCTTTGAATAAGAAGCAATCAGAATTCATTAGTCAAAATTTGAGAGTTATTTTCTCTTTGGTTCTTTGAACAACTATTCAAATTTATCAAGAATTATTCTTGTGGCGTTCATCAGTAACTTATCGAACGGACTTCCATCACCGTTTATGGCGTCTACATTATACCGAGGTTCTTGTTTCTTTATAAACAATGGGTCGAGGTTCCATTCAAATCTGATCGTAGAACGATCTCGGATTCCTTGTTGAGTTCGGGTCTCGTTATTCTTAACGAGGTTCGTATCATTTGGTATCAGAGCAAAGGTTAATTCTAGCGTCAGGTTTGCCTATCCCTTTTGTTATTCTTTTCGCAATTCTTGATATAAAAAAAAAAAAAAAAGAAAGAAAGAAAGAAAAAAAAAAGTGAGAAAACAAAGTGAAAAAAAAAAACGAAAATTTCATATTTCAGTTTGTCATTAACACCATAATATTTGTATATCAAATTCTAATATATTCTTTGTGATTCACAATTTCCAAATCAGTGGGTATAAAATTAAAATACTTTGTGCGAAATTAAAACCTTTAGAATTCATGACGCGACCTTATTTTCAGCCTCTATTTTGCCGTAGTAAGTCCTGAAGAATTGTTGCAAGAAATTTTTTGTTATTGTTTGTTAGTTTCAAAAGAATCGAAAGAGAATTATTGAGTGGAAAAAGGCAAGAGTGGTGAGAGCATTAGAGATATAAAAGCCACAAATTTTTTAAGTGAAACACGAGTGCAGAGTTATTCATATTCTTGAGTGTAAACACGTAAGGGAGAGAATTGTGAGGTCCTTTTTTTTTATAACTTATCTATTGCAGAAAACATGTCACAACACGACCACGAGGAAGCACAAAAAAGGATGAATTCAAAGCTATACATGGAGGCTTTGGTGGGAGAGATGAGACGAATGATGAAGCTGGAACTAGAGCAAATAAGTGAACGGTTGGATAGATTAGAAAATGCCAATCGGAGGAATTTGAGGGAAAGCGCTCAACAACAGCGTACAGTAAAAGATTTTGAGGAATATAACGACAGCAGTTTTGAGGAAGAAGATAGACATTCAGTAGGCAGCAATAAAAAAGTTGAACGTGTTAGAAAAGATTGGAATCGGGAGGATAATAATTTGGGCAGCATTAAGATGAAGGTGCCTTCATTTCAAGACAAGAATGATCCTGAGACTTATCTTGAGTGGGAAAAAAAGATGGAGCTAGTTTTTGATTACCACAACTACTCCGAAATGAAGAAGATAAAACTTGCAGCCATTGAATTTTCTGATTATGCTATTGTTTGGTGGGATCAATTGGCTTTAAGTAGGAGAAGAAATAGAGAACGTCCAATAGAAACATGGGAGGAGATGAAAACTGTGATGAGAAAATGGTTTGTTCCAAGCTATTATTACAGGGAGTTGTATCAAAAATTGCAAAGCTTTACGCAAGGCAACCGGAGCGTGGAGGATTATTATAAAGAAATGAAAATAACTATGGTCCGAACGAATATAGAGGAGGATCAAGAAGCTACTATGGCTAGGTTTTTGGGTGGTTTGAATTGAGAAATTGCAAACACGGTAGAATTACAACATTATGTGGAATTAGAGGATTTGGTTCACATGGCCATCAAAATTGAGCGCCAACTTAAGAGGAGGGGCAGCGCACGTCTAAATCAAAGTTCGAGTGCATTCTTTTGGAAACCGAATTCCACAAAGAAAGAAGACAAGCTGCAAATATCCGCAACACCCAAGTACAAGTTTGAGCCCAAGTCCGAGAACACCAGCCACGTTTCTCAAGGTAAAATTAACACTTCTACCTCTAGAAATCGTGACATTAAATGTTTTAAATGTTAAGGCAGGGGACACATAGCAAGTCAATGTCCAAACACGCGAGTTATGATGATGCAAGATAATAGTGACATTGTGACTGACGATGAAGATTCTGACACCAATGATATGCTGCCATTGGAGAACATCACCGAGGAGGAGTATTTAGCCCCTAATACATTGACATTAGTAACCAGGAGAGCGTTGAGCTTGCAGGCAAAAGAAGTTGAAGAAGTGCAGCAAGAGAACCTCTTTTATACTAGGTGCCACGTCAAGGACAAGGTGTGTAGTATGATTATTGATAGTGGTAGTTTTACCAATGTTGCAAGCACAATAATGGTGGAAAAATTAGGACTGCCCACGTTGAAGCACCCTAAACATTACAAATTGCAGTGGTTAAATGATAGTGGAGAGATGAAGGTAAATAAGCAGGTGATAGTTGCATTTCGGATTGGAAAATATTAAGATAAAGTGTTGTGTGATGTAGTACCGATGCAAGCTGGACATTTGTTATTAGGGCGTCCATGGCAGTTTGATAGGCGTGTAAAGCATGATGACTTTACGAATAAGTACTCTTTTGCACTTAATCAACGACCAATCACTCTTGTACCTTTAACACCGCAACAAGTGTATGAGGATCAAGTGTGATTACGAAAGGAGTGTGATCAAAAGAAAGAGAGAGATAAAAAGAAAACGAGTGACAATTCGAGAGAAAAAATTGAAAGAGAAAAAAAAAGTGCAAATTCAGTCATTGAAAATAAAATAGAGAGAAAAATAAATTTTTATGCAAAAGAGAGTGAAATAAAAAGACCAAAATTTTTAAATCAGCCAATGATTGTACTTTTGTACAAAAAGGCGTTTTTAAATACTAATGAGATTAATCTTACTTTGCCTAACTCTATGGTTTCTCTTTTGCAGGAATATGAGGATGTTTTTCCCGAAGAAACGCCACAGGGATTACCTCCTATCCGAGGGATTAAACATCAAATTGATTTTGTACCTGGTGCGATAATTCCAAACCGACCAGTTTATAGAAGCAATCCTGAGGAGACAAAAGAGCTTCAAAGGCAAGTGAGTTGATGGCGAAAGGTTACGTGAGGGAGAGCATGAGTCCATGTGTCGTTCCAATTTTACTTGTACCTAAGAAGGATGGCACTTGGAGAATGTGCGTTGACTGCCGAGCGATCAACAACATTACGGTAAAATATCGACATCCCATTCCTCGCTTAGACGACATGTTAGATGAATTGCATAGAGCTTGTATATTTTCAAAAATTGATTTGAAGAGTGGGTATCATCAAATACGCATGAAAGAGGGTGATGAATGGAAAACTGCCTTTAAAACAAAATACGGTTTGTATGAATGGTTAGTAATGCCTTTCGGTTTAACTAATGCACCGAGCACATTTATGCGATTAATGAACCATGTATTGCGTGCATTCATAGGCAGATTTGTTGTTGTTTATTTTGATGATATTCTCATTTATAGCAAAAACTTGGATGATCATATTATGCATTTAAAATCGGTTTTAGATGTACTTAGAAAAAAGAAGTTATTTGCTAACTTAAGGAAATGCACCTTTTGCACCGATAAGCTTGTGTTTCTTGGTTTCATTGTGAGTGCAGAAGGAATACAGGTTGATGAAGAGAAAATTCGTGCAATTCAAGAATGGCCGAGTCCCACGAGCATAGGTAACGTACGAAGTTTTCATGGACTTGCTAGTTTCTACCGACGGTTTGTAAAAGATTTTAGTACTTTAGCCGCATCGCTCACTGAGGTAATAAAGAAAAACGTTGGTTTCAAGTGGGGAGAAGAGCAAGAGAAGGCGTTTCAGCTCATCAAGCAAAAATTGACAAACGCACCCTTATTAGCTTTACCTAACTTTAACAAAATATTTAAAATCGAATGTGATGCTTCTGGTGTAGGTATTAGAGCTGTGCTTATGCAAGAAGGACGACCGATTGCGTATTTCAGTGAAAAGCTAAGTGGAGCAGCTTTAAACTACCCGACTTATGATAAGGAATTATACGCATTGGTTCGAGCTTTGAAAACATGGCAGCACTACCTTTGGCCTAAGGAGTTTATGATTCACACTGATCACGAATCATTGAGGCACTTAAATGGACAACACAAGTTGAACAAAAGACATGCTCATTAGGTGGAGTTCATTGAGACGTTTCTATACGTCATCCGATATAAGCAAGGTCAAGAGAATGTGGTTGCAGATGCACTTTCTCGTAGGTACGCATTACTCTCTACTCTTGATGCTAAATTACTTGGTTTTGAACAAATTAAAGAATTATATCCTTCAGATCCTAACTTTAGTGAAGAGTATATAACTTGTGAAAAAACCCCCAATGGTAAGTACTTTAGACATGAGGGTTTTTTATTTCGAGAAAATAAGTTGTGTATACCGAATTGTTCCGTGCGTGATTTATTAGTTAGAGAATCACATGGTGGAGGATTGATGGGACACTTTGGGATAGCTAAAACATTAGCTGTTTTACAAGAACACTTTTTTTGGCCACACATGAAAAGAGATGTTGAAAGAACTTGCGATAGATGTATCATATGCAGGCAGACAAAATCTCGAAAATAACCCCATGGTTTATACACACCATTACCCATTCCTAATGAGCCTTGGATTGATATTTCTATAGACTTTGTGTTATGATTGCCTAGGAGTAAACGTGGTAAAGATTCAATTTTTGTGGTTGTGGATAGATTTTCTAAAATGACACACTTTATTCCATGTCACAAAACGGATGATGCTTCACATGTTGCCGATTTGTTCTTTAAAGAGATTGTGAGATTACATGGTATGCCTAGAACAATTGTTTCCAATAGAGATGCTAAGTTCTTAAGTTACTTTTGGAAAACTTTGTGGTGTAAGTTAGGTACTAAGTTATTATTTTCTACTACTTGTCATCCACAAACTGATGGTCAAACCGAAGTGGTAAATAGAATTTTGTCTATTTTGTTAAAAGCTGTTATTAGTAAGAACATTAAAATTTGGGAAAATTGTTTACCATATGTTGAATTTGCTTATAATCGTACTGTTCAGTCTGCTACTAAATTTTCTCCATTTGAAATTGTGTATGGATTTAATCCATTAACTCCATTGGATTTATCTCCTTTACCTATGATTGAGCGAGTTAATCTAGATGGCAAAAAGAAAACTGAATTTGTTAGGCAGATTCATGAGAAAGCAAGACTCAACATTGAGCGAAGAACGGAATAGTATGCAAAACAAGCCAACAAGGGGCGTCGCAAGATGGTTTTTGAACCAGGAGATTGGGTTTGGTTACATATGAGAAAAGAGAGATTTCCGACGCAAAGGCGTTCCAAATTACTTCCAAGAGGAGATGATCCTTTTCAAGTCTTAGAGCGTATCAATGACAATGCTTACAAGCTAGATTTACCAGGTGAGTATAATGTAAGTGCTACTTTTAATGTTGCTGATTTGAGTCCTTTTGATGTAGGTGATGATTTGAGGACAAATCTTTTTCAAGAGGAGGGGAATGATACAAATCATGGCACAACTTCAAAGAATTCAATTCAAGTTCCGATTGGTCCAGTTACGAGAGCCCAAGTAAAGAAGTTCAAAGATGCACTTAACGGGCTAATTCAAGAAGTTTGAACCCAAGTAAATTCGTGGAGACCCATTGGGCTTGGTCCACATATCCAGCAAAGATGGATATGCATGATTCAAACTCTAAAAAAGTCTGACCAAATCTAAACTCGATTTTTTAGCAAGTAACATAAGAATATTTTGGAGTGTTTAAGTTCATTTACAAGTTTATCTAATTAATCAGCTTTCCTTGGAGTGTTTGAGTTCATTTATAAGTCTATTTAATTAGTTAGCTTTCCTTTTTGTCTTAGGTAAGTGCAAGTTACGATTTTTTGCCTATAAAAAGGCACCCTTTGAATAAGAAATAATCAGAATTCATTAGTCAAAATTTGAGAGTTATTTTCTCTTTGGTTCTTTAAAGAACTATTCGAACTTATCAAAAATTATTCTTGTGGTGTTCATCAATGACTCACCGAACGAACTTCCATTACCGAACGGACTTCCATCACCGTTTGTGGCGTCTACATTATACCGAGGTTCTTTTTTTCTTTATAAACAACGGGTAGAGGTTCCATTCAAATCTGATCGTAGAACGATCTCGGATTCTTTGTTGAGTTCGGGTCTCGTTATTTTTAGCGATGTTCGTATCAATTGTGCTGGGTAAGGATTGCACCAATTTTTAGTCTATTTGCATCACATTCAATCACGAATCGTTGAGAAAAATCAGCCATGCTTAAAATTGGTAGTGAATTTACTGCTTCTTTTAATTGTTTGAAAGCCTTCGCTGCTTCATTCCATTGAAATCCATCGTTGTTCAAGAGTTTTGCCAAAGGAACCGCTATGCATCCAAAATTAGACCCTGCTAAACTGAGAAACCTACGGACCACTTTTGTTGTTAATGGTGTAGCCCACTCAATGACAGCCTGAATTTTGGTTGGATCAACAGTTACTCCTTGGTTCGAAAAGTACTTAGCCTATGAATCTTTTACAAACAAGCAATTAGCTAATAAAATTGTCAAAACAGTTTTCAAATGTGTGATATGGTTTTTCCATGATTTTGAAAACACCAGTATGTCATCAAAGAAAACCAAAATAAATTTTCGAAGATAAGGACGGAAGAGATCGTTCATAAGGCTTTGGAAGATTGTCGGTGCGTTTGAGGCCAAATGACTTAATGCCCCTCTTACATCCGAAAAGTTGTTGTTAGAACGTTGTCCTCTTTTACTTAAATTTGGTGACAACCAGCTCTTTAATCCAATTTGGAGAAAAAATTGTCTCCATAAAGCTCATCTAGAAGTTCGTCAATCACCCGAATTTGATATTTATCTTTGATCGTGATATCGTTCAAGGCTCGATAGTCCACACAAAATCATCATTTGCCGTTAACCTTTTTTACTTGCAGAATCGGTGATGAGAACGGACTATGACTAAGCCTATTCAAACCAAATTGCAGAAGTTCTTTCTCCACCTATTCTATCTTAATTTTTTTGCAGTAAGGGTAGCGATAAGGCCTTAAACTAACTGCTCTAATGTTTGGCTGCAATGGAATTTGGTGGTCATGTGGCCGCTTTGAAGGCAAGTTGGTAGGTGGTTCAAATACATGAGAGAATTCAGCTGGAGGCAGGCCATGTGAGGTGGATATGAGTTAAGTGAGCTACTGTTGATGGCAGAAATTATTTGGAAGAAAAGTCTAGTACCTTGTAAGCTGTTGAATTCCTTGTGATTAAATGCTTCATTGCCGTCACGTCCTAATCCTTGAAAGGTACGGGGAACCCTTCAAACCTTGAAGTTCATAGTTAGTTGCTTGTAATCTGTCTCGGTTGGTATTGGTGCGAGAGTTTCGAGCCATTGCACTCCCAAAACCAACTAGCATCCTGGGAAGGGAAGAATTTAGTAGTCCGCTGTGACAGAATGACCTGGTGAGCGCCTGACATTATCTAACACATTCTATTTTCTCTCGATTAGCTACCATAACTGGAAACTTCTTATCTTGAATCACTGGTAACCCGAAATTGCAAACTATGGTTTGATCGATGAAGTTGTGTATGCTACCACCGTCCATTAGCACTCACATTCTTGATTTACAACTTGCCCAAAAAATGAATTGTTTGTGGATGATCAGTCCCTACGATTACATGAAAAGAGATCTCAAGTATTGTTTCTTGGGTTTTTGCTTCTAGTTGAGCATCATTGACATCCTCGAGGCTTAAGTTTGGTGAATCTACCATCATAAATAAATGTGGTGGGTCGCAGCAATGGTCCGAAATGAATTTCTTATCACAATAGGAGCATAACCCCTTCTCTCTACGTTTTCGTACCTCTTGGTTGGTGATTCGACAGAATGAAGTCGGCGGAGTCTTTGAACTTGGATTCATCCTCTGGTTCAGTGAGGTACCTAGTACACCCGTTGTTGGGTTGATTATTACCCTTGATGTTGTTGAAGCTAGTTAGAGGCAAAATGGTTGGCTTGGTTTCTTTTGCAATTGATTTCGCTCCTCGATCAGCCGGGGACACTCCTATCGCATATACTAGAGTATGAGGATTTTCACCTCTAAACGAATGTTGTCTCAGAGTCCTGCAACAAAGCAACCAATTAAAAAACTTTTAAACAAGCCGTCAACTTGGTGGGAAAGCTTTTCGAAAGCTTCTTGATATGCTGCTACAGTTGACGTTTGCTTAAGGCGCTTCAAAGCTTCCGACAAGTGCTCATAATCAGAGTAGTAATGCTTTGGTGAACTCCTCCCATGTGAGTGGTCCCCGAAATTTCATCTACCATCGGTGCCACTGTGGTGCAATGCCTTCTAAATGAAAAGAGCTAGTTGAACTTGTCGGTCAGACCAAATATTTATGAAATCAAAATATTGCTCTGCTTTGTAGACCCAGCTAGTAGGATCTTCCCCGTTGAATTTTAGAAAGGACAATTTGAGGTGTTGATGGGGGTGGTCGTTGGTAATGTAAGAAGTACCTTTTAAGTGCAAATAGGTTCATTTCCAGATGGCCAGTGTTTGGGCAGTGGGAATGTCGAAGAGCATGAAGCTCAGTTAACGCCGTTTGTAAGGCAACGTTGACTTGATCGAAGCTTGATTCATGTCGTGCTAGGATGTCATTAACTTCACTATGAAATTTCGCATTTGTTTTGTTGCGAGTTTCCATTGTCGAAATTGGGCTCGGATACAAATGATATGACCACATTTGAATAGAGGAGAAAGGAAATGGCAGGAGAAGAAGAAGAAGAAGAAGAGAAATATAATTGGTAGATAAAAATTGGTCCCTTTTATTCAACTTCTTCAAGCTATATGGAGTCTTACATCTGGTAGTAAAATATAAAAGAATTAACAACTACGATTGCCACTAAGCTAGAGACTGAAACAAACGAAGGAAAATAAGTCTCGACTACTCTCGACTTCCCAAAATAAGTCTGTCCACTACTGTTCACTTTCCGTTCATACATGAAAACATAAATTATTATTATTACTATTATTTAATATTTATTTATTTAAATAAGTAATGTAAATATTTAAAAAAAGATATTAATAAATGAATAAATAAATTTTATTCAAAACATGCAGTGTTATATTAAGTATTTTATTTATTGTTTTAATAAATATTAATTTAATTTTAAAATTTTAAATTTTGATACAATTCAATATTTTTACTACACCAATTATAGCGCGTGGGAATGCTAAAAATATATTAAAATACATAAATATTTATATTTTTTAACATTTTTTTCTTACACTTTTTAAAATAAAATATTAAAAAATTCAATAATATCTAAAAAGTATCTCTAAATATTGTTTTAATTAGTACGTAATTATGCATTAATTTAAAGAAAAAACAATTCTAGTGTAATTATGATTAAAATTGATAAATACTTACCAAAATTTAGTAGCCAAAATATACGAGTAATTACGTAAAATTATGAAGTTACAAATAGTAATTTTTAATTTAGTACTTGTACAGTGTAATTAATTAGAGTACGCGACGCTTAAAAACTAATATAGTTTGCCTTTCGTTTCATATATTTGCAACCGGTGCTTCACTAAGGCATAAAGGGGCGTACTTGGAGATTTAGGATGCAACCAACCCAAATTCAACCGCAACCCAACAGTGTATTCCTGAGTACACTCGCGTACAATACAATAAAGTCCATCCAATTTAATCCTACGGTCAGCTGGTTTTTTGACTTGAGGAGCAAAAAGTCCTTAAAACTTCTACTGTACACAGATTCAACGGCAGTTATGGAGAACTTATCATATGTTTCTCAATCTAAAACACAATTCGAGAATTTTCATAATTTCATCGATGCAAAAAAATCCCTTTCTCATAATAATTAACAATTTCCAATTTCATTTACACTCACAATAAAAATTAAAAAGAAAAAAAAAAGAAATAAGAAGAAAATATATCAATCAACTCAAAAGAGGAACCCTACAATTATCTTGATCATCATCAGCACATTCATACACAGATCCAACGAGCATTAATTGATCTTCCAAATACCTCTGCAGCAAACCCACTTCTCTTCCCTCTTCTTCCCCACATCCCCAGCAACCCTCTTCACATCTCCGCAAACTCTCGTCTTCCCCAGATTTCCTTGTGCTCCGGCGACAGATTCTGATACAAACTTCAACTACACAGAGAAAAGGGAAGCAGGCGAAGACCAGAGGGAGGAGAATAGGCGAACAAATCAAGAGAAAGAACAAACGGCTCCGTCGGGAACGGAGCCAAGATCCGATGGCCAGCGCGAACATTGAGCAGGTAGTTGTGGCCGTTGGATTCTGAGCTTCATGGCGTGCTGTGGGGTTTTGAGTACTGTTGCAATCCAATTTGGGGCATGGTGAAAGAGAAGGATTTGCACATGGCTGCCGAATTTTATATGCGGGGACCATGTGAATTCACCGTCACTGTCTCTCTGTTTGCTTTGCGTAATTTGAATTGCCCCGTATATGATATATATTGGATTAGGAGGATATTCCGTGATACCTTCAAACTGGTTTTATTTGACATTCTCGAATTGGGACTTCACAAAATTTTTCCTATGCATCTCATCTCATCTTACCCTGATATTTCTTGTTAAAACACGTCATGAGTATTATTTTGTTTAAATTTATGAAATACAAGGTAACGTTTTTTAAAATACTATTGTAACAACATAAATAAATAAAAGAACTATGATAAAAATACAAATTGTTTCTTTTAAAATTATCTTAAGGATGGATTATAATGCTTATTAATAAAATATTGTGAGTTATTAGAAAAATAATGGAGCATCAAACCATTATATTTTATGAAACTCAAAATCCTAGAATCTAATTAATAATATTTACGTTTTTATTCATATATTGAATTCTAGAACTCGAATTAAAACACCTAAATTCTATGAAAACTACATATACTAAGGAATAACATTCTAAAAATTAAGATGAGATAAATTGATATAAATTCCTAATGAACATTACAAATTGGCTATCGTGCTGGTAAGGATATGTCAAAATAGGTGTGGATGTTTTAGGCATAAGTTAAGTTATATGTGATATTTTTACACGATTCTTAAAACATATGGAACTAGATAAATAGAACTTATGATTAGAAGGTTATAGTTTCCAAATTCTCACAGACAACATCCCATGTGAATTACAATTTTGATCAAAATTTTGGGAATGTAAAGAAATATTATGTAGGAAAAATATTATAAGTTTAGTTAGAAGAGTCAAAGTCATAAACTATTCATTTTGTATAAAACTAGATATATTTTTATTTTTAA
Organism: Swietenia macrophylla; assembly: GCA_032401905.1. Lineage (NCBI taxonomy): Eukaryota > Viridiplantae > Streptophyta > Magnoliopsida > Sapindales > Meliaceae > Swietenia > Swietenia macrophylla. The sequence goes on along the minus strand of CP135580.1, from coordinate 5,214,703 downwards.
CGATATGTCATACACTTAAATATCATGCATGGAGACTAAGATAGAAATATTATAAACTCACTCATTATTTTAACGAAACTATTATATTTCAACTGTTATAGTTTTCTTGCGAGATCCTCCATTGCAAACAAACTAGATAAAAAGGACTTCAAATAGCACTGTAAGTAGATAAACTTGATTTTGAATAATTACATTTGATTTGATTTAGTGAGTAAAAATATAAATGTTTTCTAGTTTTCTAATCTAATTTTTTGAAAACTAGTAAGGACTTCAAATTGTATATTTTAATAGTTTTTTGTTAAAGTATAAATTTATTTATGAATATGGTTTTATTTAAGAAACTTGTTGTATATATTTTGAATTAATTTGTTTTTAAATAATACTTATGAGTTTATTAACATAATCTTGATTGATTTTTTTTTTTATATTTGTTTTACAAAATGCGTTGTTATATATCTATACAAAGCACCATTTTTTATGTTTTATAATACGAATATATATATATATATATATCCATTTGGCTTGGATTTTTAGTTTTCTATCCTTTTAACGAATAGCTATAAGAAGGGAGTAAATGTGTCTTAGTTGTACATTTTAATATACATGTATGTGAAGATATCAGTATAGAGTGAGAAGTAGGGGTAAAAAGAGATTTCATATTTGACACCTAATATCTGTGTATTTGTACATATATTTTTAATATATCTAAATTTTTAAAATTGATTTATGATTTTATAGAAAGCACATAATTGTTACATTAAAATATTTTAATATTCTAAAACCTCTTTAGTTGTTCTACGAAATTTTGGTTTTATACCTTTATACTTGAGAATGAATTTACTAACTAAACTGTATTTTTTGTTTTCAATATTTACTTACTGAGTTTTCTTAAAAACTCACTCCTTTACTAGACCTCTCAATTTTATAAGATCAACTCCTAGTTTAGCATTTATAAGGAATTCAAGAAGAGCAGTAGAATGCTAGGACATTCTTGTAGTCGTTTAGCAGTCTTCATTTTTGCATGGGTCTATTTAGTTTGTGTATGTAAGGGTTAACGACCGATGATGTATATAATGTATAATATTTGGTATAATTTTACTATAGCACATCGCGATGTTAGACTATCTGATTACTGTTTATTAATATTATATTTCTTCACTGAAATTCGTGTAAATGTGTGAGTTTTATTTATATGATTTACATTTTTTTGAGTTTGATGTTTATATATTCATGTATATTTATAGGTTTTGTTTGAGGCTTATAAATGTATAATGTCTCACTTCTATACTAGTCATGATCCTAATTTTTCAAGGTGTGACAAAGTCGTATCCAAGATATTTGTGTAAGGTGTTACTTTTTTGAAATCTTGTTGATTCAAACGCATCTGCCTTAAATTTAAACCAACCCGAGTAAAGACCAGAAAGTTTCTTTATCAAATCAAGGCTTGTCATGACTTCAATAGCCACTTGTTAAGGCTCATGGCCAATTGGCAGGGGAAGAGATAAAGCTTAGGATAAAGTTAGAGGTCAAATTAATAAGGCTTAAAAAGATAGAGTCAATGTTAGTCAAAAGGTTAATCGTGCTGAAAGGATATGATCTTAAGGATTTAAATATAGCTATGTTAGGATTTGATTGATATAAGAACTACTCATACAAAAATAATATAAGAAACATCTTGTTATACCGAGAATGGTCAAGAAGGACAGATTACATTTTGAAAGATAAGATTTGGAAAAGTACATAAGAAGGACTTTCAAAAACCTAAAGATATGATCTAATAAAGTGATAGTAAGTTAGATACATATATTAAGTTCTTATGATAGACAAGTATTTACTGAAACAAGTAGTTATCTTAGATGAAGGTAGACCTGTAATTATATATGTATGAAGTTCGAAGCTTTTAAAGGATAACGTAAGGCAATTCATCACTAAAAGAGTATCAAGTGACTTAAAAACTTTTATAATAAAGTTTTGCGATAAAGTACCTACCTGTTTTGGATGTCGTCAAAAAAAAATAAAGAACTCTATTAAGGAATAAGGATATATTTGTTTAAAAAAGTTGGATATTTCAATAAACTAAATAAAATTATGTTGTATCAATTCGAGCACACAATAGATGGAAAGTTGAAAGAATTATATAAATCATAAGACTAATTTGGTTGTTTATGTTACCAATTCTTTAGAATGAAATGTAAAAGATCAAAAGTGACAAGAAACTCATATGCATGAAAGAGAATGCTGATGGCAGTCTTTATTAAATTTATAAGCCTTTCATAGCATAGAAATTTGATCTTACAAATGTAATTTCTGAGATACTAATACTATTTAAAGAGAAAAGTTGAATAAAAACTTTAAAAGCCTGAGAAAAGATTTGAGGAATTTATAAGGATAATATTGATTGCAGTACCTTGCCTTTTTATGCAACGAGATATTCGAAAGCAAATACAGAAGATATTTAGGGTTCCTTATCTTGGGTTTTAGTTCATATAATGTGAAATTTTCACAGGGTGACTTCGTAAATCTCATAAATTTGTCAAAGAAACTTTTAAAAAGGATGATGATTTAATAAAGTCTAAATTTATGATCAAATTTTTTAAAAAGAAACCAACCAAAAGGAAATTGCCTGATGAGGCTATTTAGTTCTTAGCACTATCTAGATTTATTATTGATTATATGATAAATGACAAGGACGATGATGTAGAGGATAATGTTTTTGATAAAAAAAACATCGTATCATGCAATTATGCATGTTAGTAAAGAATTTTAGCATGTTTCTCTTGGCCTTACTAAGAAAGATATGTTACAGATGCTAAATATTTTCTGAAAGAATTTGCGAAAATATGCAGCATATGGGCTTTACTTGTAGAAAGCTAAACTCCTTTATAAAAGAAATCGGTGTTGAGGCATTCTTTTTGGTTTTTGTAATCTGCGATCATTTTATCATCCATGTAAGATATCAAATTTCTTTTTTTTTTTTTTTTTAAAAAATGAGAAGGCTACCATAAATCAGCTTTGAAAAATCTAATGGTGGAAGGATTCTATATATACCTTGCTCACAAGTGCTATGTTTATAAACAAAAAATCATAAGACCTAATATAACCTATAGGTTATTGTGTAAGTGTGGCCCGAGATATATCTCAGAGAATGTTTATCAAGAAAAACCATGTAAGTAGAGGAAGACATGATAACAAGGACTTCTATTTGTATATGAATAGACAATTGAAAGAAACCTAATTTAATAGAAATCGCAATGAACAATCTCATTATAAATGTGTGATATGAAAGATTAGGACAATAGGCAAAAAAAAAATACAATAAAGATTAAAAAATCATATATTTTGGCTCAAATGTTTGATAGTAAAATGTGATATTATGCATGGTGTCTTTCTATATAAAAGAACAATATCGTATTAGCTAAACAGAAGTAGGAAAATCTTATAAAAATCTCAATTTCACTGTAGTCAAGTTAACAAAAAAGATGCAGAGTTAGTAATTGATTGTGTTAGGCTGAATAGAGAGAAACGTGGTAGATATGTTATATAAGAATTAGAGTCCATTGAAAAACAATGAAGATAAGAAATGCATAAGATCTACATACTAAGGGTTATGAACGTTTGAGTCTGCTGCTTAATGAGCAAAATATCACAATTTTGATAGATTGACTAAAGTTATTGTATAAGAGTTCCAACAACTTTAGTCTAATATTCGTAATTATACGTAAATGTAAAGAAAAATATCGAAAACTAAATTCTTTTTGATAAACTTTGTATATTACGTTTCTAAATTATTACTATTCAAAAGCTTAAGTGACTAACAATGACACTAAAATCCCATTTAAGGGTAAATTCTTTCGAATCTGTCTAATAAAATATCTTTATACTGAAAAATATTTCCCTTATATATAGAGTTAAGAATTTCTTAAGTTTCATGATCCTAACAAGAAGAGTGACTATTTAAATTCAAGTTTATTGATACATCTACTTTGTCATTCGTTTTATTATTTATAAGCACTTTATGAATTTGGTACCATGTATGGTCATCTATTCTGTCATTTTCTCTTAAATAATTATCACCATTAAGTGAATCCATCTGCTTTTTATTCTCTTAAGTCAAATTAGTTCTTAGAAACAAGAATAATGCAATAATGCTATATACACTAGATAACAATAATGAATATTTGCCCTATATTCAACTAAGGTCCACGAAAAATACCAAATTTGATGATTTATTAAATTGATACAAGGCTTAAGTGATTAAACTAATAAATGAGCTCCAAAAGGCATAATTACTATTGATTTAAACTTGAGAAAATAAGACTCCTAAAAAAGATTAAATGATATAGGAAAATTGACTTATAAGTAAGTGTCATATCTAAGTTAAAAAATAACAAATCATATATTTTAGGAATTATCAATTTTGTTTGGCATGATGGTGGCCACATGAGGATCAAGTAGGAAGTAAGGTGATCGATAAATAATCGAAAAATTATGAAACATCACAAAGTATGAATATTTAAGTAGGCATTGATAATGTAATTCTAGATATTTCAGCACTTTAATTTTAGAATTCGAGGATGAATTCTTATAAAGGGAAGATTGTAATATCTTATAATTCTATTATTGTAATATCATAATTTGTATACCAAGTTTTGTATTTTTCTAGAGTCTTTGATACTATGGTTTTATGTTCACTATTGTAAGTTTAATGTCTTCTCTTTGTTACACCTAATAATAGGTTCTAAAATATAATGTTCATACTTGCTCTCTTCATTTTTTGATCTAATCAATTTTATGTTAGTTTAAATATGTTATGGTCTTACAAAATTAGTTCAAAAGATCCTAAGATAGTTAGAAGAAATTACAACTCAAGTGTATAATTTTAAATACCCCAAACATATTTTGATATTTTTACTATAACTTGAGTTACAGACCTTGAATTGGAGTCATTCTTAATATATTGGAAAGCTAACGAATAAAGTTATATTTTTTATGTTGAAGACTTCCCAAAATTATCAATAAAAGCTAGTTAAAATGGTTAAAAATAGTAAGCACATCACTAAAATCCAAGTTTAATTCAGAAACTATATAAGCTTTCACTTTTCTTCATCTTTTTCATTTCCTTTTATTTTTCTAGTCTTGGGCTACAATTTTACTCATTCAAAAAATTTTCCAATCAAGCTCAATCACTTGTTAATCTTGCAAGATTCAAGTTTTAAAAGGCTTAAGGTATATTTTCCTCCGTAATTCCTTTATTAATTATTGATTTTAGTTGAGTTCTAAAAATGAGTTTTAAAAATAAGTTTTTTTCTAAATTTTGTGATTTAAATTGAATGAAACCTTAATGATGGATTATAATACTTTTTTATGAAGTGTTATGAGTTATTAGAGAAATAATAGAGCATTGAAAACCCTGGAAATCATTAAATTTCATGTAACTCAAAATAAGATAATCTAGTAAATAGTATTTATGTTTTTTGTTCATATCTTGAGTTTTGGAACTCAAATTGAGGCACTATCAAATTTTATGAAAACTAGAGATACTAGAAAATAACATATCAAAAAATTAGGATAAGATAAATTCGATTGAATTCTTATTAAAGATTACAATTTAGCTGTCATGCTGGTAGGGTATGTCAAAACAGATATGGGTTTTTTGGGTATAACATAAGTTATAGGAGGTATTTTTATATGATTCTTAGGGCATATAAAACTAGATAATTAGAGCTTATGATTAGGTGGTTATATTTTCCAAATTCTCAAGGACAACATCCTAGGTAAAATTACAGTTTTTATTAAATTTTTGAAAGTGCAAAGAAATAGCATATAGAAAAATGTTATAATCTTAGTTTGAAATATTAGAATCATAAGTCGTTTATTTTATATGAAATTAGACATGTTTGATTTTCAAATTTTATATCCTGCGCATGAATATCATGTATGAAAACTAAAATAGAGACATTGCAAACTCACTTGTTATTTTGACAAAATTGTTATGCTTCAATTGTTACGAATTTTTCGCGGGATCCTTCACTGCAAACAGATTAGCCAAAAGAACTTCAACCAATGTTGTGAGTGGATAAACTTGAATTTAAATGATTGTATTTAATTTGATTCAATGAGTAAAAATATAAATAGTTTTTTTGTTTTCTAATCTAATTTTTCAACATTATATGTTATAATAGTTTTTCGTTAAAGTATAGATTTATTTGTGAATATGGTTTTATTCTAAAAATATATTATATATGAGGTTCAAATTAATTTGTTTTCGAATGATACTTATGAGTTTATTAATATAAACTTAATTAATTGTTTCTAATATCTATTTCTGCAAAATGCTTTGTAATATATCTCTATGAATCACCGTCTTTTATGTTTTATAATATGGATTTACATATATATTTATTTGGTTTGGTTTTTTAGTTTTTTATCCTCTCAGCCGAAAGCCATAAAAAGGGGAGTACACATGTTTTAATTGCACATTTATATATAAGTGAAGGTACCGGTATGAAATGAAAAATAAAAAGCAAAGAGAGATTTGATATTTGACAACCAAAATTTATATATTTGTATATGTATTTTTGATATATTTGATTTTCTGAAATTTATTTATAATTTTATAAAAAGTACACGGTTGTTACATTGAAATATTTTAATATTTTGAAAACTCTTTAATTGTTGTACAAGTTTTTGACATTATGCCTTTATATTTGAGAATAAATTGATTAACTAAGCTATATTTTTTTGTTTTCAGTAACTACTCATTGATTTTTTTCACCCCTCCACCACACCTCTTAGTTTTGTAGGATCCAACTCCTAGGTTAACACTCATATGGAATTCAAGAAAGCACTAGGATGCTAGGACATACTTGCATTCACTTAATGGTCTTCATTTTTGCCTGCGTCCATTTGATTTGTGTATTCAAGACTTATCGCCTGATGATGTACATAATGTATAATATTTGGTATAGTTTTATTGTAGCGTACTGTGGCCTTAGAATTTTTGTTTACTGTTTATTTATTGTAGTGCCTGCAAGCTAGAACTATGATCTTGGGCTATATAACTACTGTGTATCAATTTTATATCTTTTTTAACTAAAATTCATTTATGCGTGTGAGTTTTATTTATATAACTTACATTTATTTGAGTTTGATATCTATATGTTTAGGTTTGCATATAAGTTTTATCTAAAACTTATAGATACGAAATGTCCTTGTTTGTATGCCAATCACAATCTTAATTTTTTGGGCGTGACAATAATCTACGTTGTATTCAATCAAAAATTAGTGAAAAAATTTTTACGGTACTTGACCTGCATCTCATTGATCATGTCTAGATTGCATAGTTTTTTTAAATAAAATAATATTTTAATTAAAATAAATATATAAAATTAAATTTATATTATTTTATTATTTAATACTATCTTTTATTAATAATTTAAAATTCAAAAAAATCGACCAATGTCACTTGTTGCTACTGTGGGGTAATCGTAACCACAGTTAATGATTGTTATTCATTCAGATTATCGTTGGTATTTTTAGAATCTTCATCAACCAATCTACACATCCATGTAATTATCATTGTCATTTCGTTGGTTAAAAAACTGAAGTTGAATTTTAGGCCATCATGGAACATTGTTGTCAAATGGCACCGATTGAGAAACGTTACCATTCCCTGTCCATTGATCAATGGTCTTTTTTTTTTTTTTTAATGGTTGTATACGTAGGAAAACGAGCATGCCAGTTACATTATCAGTCTTCGGAACGGATAATAATTACCGGCGGCCGGTGATGGCAAGTGGTGGTTAATAACAACAGACAATAGAGATAGTGGAGGCCGAAAATAAATAAATAATTAATTAATTAATTAATTAATATGAAATAATTATTAAAATATAAATTTAGGACACTACTGCACCAAATATATTATTAAACTAAATTTAGCACCATACAATCAAATACAGTGCAATGCAATTCAGTACATTTGCTTTAATACAGTCTAAAAGTTCAGGCTATAAAATGTGTCCTTAAAAATAAAAACTATTATACTCCTTAATTATTATCTAAGAATAATTGGGCTCTTGCAATTTGGTCTTGGTGGTTTTTAGAAAAAGTTAGGTTAGTTTAAATAATTTATTTATTTACTTACTGTTATAATGTCTCTCTAAATGATAATGTAAAATGAAAATTAACCAACTAGAATTAATTTCAACTTATCCCCCTTCATTTATTGTGAGAATCTTCAAGGCACTGCTCTTCCAAATTTTTTGCAACCCATAATCCCATCCCCAACCATTAGATAGAATTTGTGAATTTTTGGTGTCGTGGCTTTAATGGTGCATCTTTTCTCATTTTTGGAATGAATTTGTTGTCTTTCTCTCTATAACTTAAAATCATCTCATTCATTTATTATCTAAAAATCATATAAAAAAAATGTATTGATTCATTTATATAATTTTAAAAAATTAATTAATATTAAATAAATATTGTTAATATTAATAGTATAAAATATTCTTATCATATCGGAGCAAGTGAAAATTGTTAAACTAGAGAATTTAAGTGAATTTTGTTATTGTAAGAAGCAGTTTTTGAATTAGAGTTAAAATATTTGATTATTCTCCTAGCCACTAAAATAGAAATAACTATAGAATTTTGTCTATTGCAAATCTAATCCTATCATGTTTTCAAGTTTTGATTTTTTTTTTTTTTTAATCTTTTTTGATTTCCTTGCTTTCAAGGGTTTTGTTTGCTTTGTGATGGGGGAGAAATTGGAATATAAAGAAATGAAAATGAAGGAATTAAATAGAGTTTCTTTTTATACTTATAAATTCTATTAGACTAGAAATAATACATTGGAAGAACTTTTTGGATCTTTCAATATCCACAGATTAATTATGTCGTTAGATCATACACTTTGATCACTTATAACCAGATAGATTACAATAGAAAATTCCTTCCTATATTGCCACAGGTAGTCAAGCCGACATCTTCATTGATTTGAGCATATTGGGTTCTTACCCAAAAGCAGCAATGGCTGGTGCATAGAACTTCACTACAAATGAACAATAGGCGTGGGAATGTTGGTCGGGTGAATAAATGGTATCTCTATTTACGTGGAGATATCATTATCCCATTATTGTTTTCCTTAACCCAGCGACCGTCATTTACGGGACAACGTTGATGGCTGCGTTGACTACAACGGTCGTCATGCCCATAGATCCAATTCCGGCGGCTGGAGTTCTGCTGCTTTCACTATTGGCGTGGAAATGGCTCCAATCTTATTTGCTATTTGACCGGACCGCTTGGTCAGTCGACGGCCACTGCCGCTGGGAACGTTGACGCGTGGTCAGGCACCGCGTCAATTATGCCGCTTTTCGGAGCATTTGTTGCTGATTCCTTTCTGGGTCGTTACCGGACTATTATTGTTGCTTCTGTCATTTACGTCCTAGTTAGTCTCTCTCTTTTCTCCCTTTAAATTCGTTTCCGCTTCACTTACAGTTGCTCTTTCACTAGGGCTTCTGTATATCTGAATAAATTATTCGATCATATGTTTATTTCGTATTTTTTTTCTTAAATTACATTTTCTTTATCGATAATTTCACGCACAATTCTTGCTGATCTGCTTTTCAACTTTGCTATGAGATTGAAAATTTAAAATTTTTATAAGAATCGAGCAGAAGGTTGTATTATGCCTGGTAAAGATATTTCAGAAATTAATGCTAATGTTTATTGTTCACTTTAACTTTTCAAGTTGGTAAGTTGGTTGATTTAACATAAGTTTGCGATTGACTATGCTTCTGCCTAATTTTGAAAGCATAGCAACTGAAGTTATATTTGTTATCGATGTGCTTCTATTTAATTTTGAAAGCAGAACAATTCATTGATAAACATCCACTCTTTTTTTTTTTTTTCAAAACTCCTATTTGACATGTACTGAATTCATGATCACCCAGCTATGCCTTTGCTTCTGTTCTTGACTGATATACAAGTCTGTCTGTCCGAATCAGCCAAAATGTAGGTGAAGATACAGGACCTCTCAAAAATCTTTATAAAACTGATTTAATTACTAATCGAAAAACATTCTGCTATATACCAGATTGACTGTATTTCATTTCAATTTGTTTGCTTTTGTCAATTTGCACCAGTTTGAAGAAGGGCTTTGATATGAGGGTGAGAAAAATTGATGGGAATTCATTTTGGTAGCAGTTAGTTTCAATTAATGGAAGATTTCAACAAACTAGGAATCAAAAGTATTTAATTATTATCAGGCACAAGAGCAGAAGCTTTATGTATTTACATTTAATTTGTTTGGGAGAATTCCCAGTATTGTTTAGTTCAATATTGGAAAATGCTTTCAGTGCCTTCTCTTAGCATGTGATATTTAACTTGTTGCCGTGTCCATCACTGACGTTGTTTGAATTGAATTTATCTGAATACAGGGTCTGGGCTTGTTGACTTTATCGGCTACTTTTTCTTCAGTTAGTGCTTCTGAGTGCCAAAACGGAAGCACATCATGTTTTCCTAATCAATTCCAAGTAATCTTATTCATCTTTTCCCTATATCTGGTGGCAATTGCACAAGCTGGGCATAAACCTTGTTCATTCTTAAAAGTTCATTCTTCAATTGGTGGTATTTTGGGATGTGTGGGGCAACTTAGTGATGCTTTCAATCTTAAACAACATCCAGGACAACCTTAATTGGGTTCTTGGATTTGGACTCCCTTGTATCTCAATGGTTGTTGCACTGGTTGTTTTCTTGCTTGGATCTAAGACTTACGGATGTAGCATAAAAGGGAAGGAGAAAAGCCCTTCTTTGAGAATAGGTCAGGTCATTGTTTCTGCTGTTTGGAACTGGCGAACTATGCCTTCTGCTGTAGCTCTTGAACAGGAAGTTCGTGGAACATTGCCACATAAACGTTCTGAGCAATTCAGGTAAGGGAGATTTTTTTAGTCTGGAAAATCAACAGAAGATACAAAGACATTAAGATAACATATATGAAGAACTTACAATACCTAAAAATTCATATAAAGTTAGCATTCACAAAACTTCATTGTATCGCTCAAAACAACTAGTGATCAATGAAAATTTATTCTATGTATTACCATGAAAACTAATCACTCTGGTTTTCTCTATAAAATAGTAAATGTCAGATTCTATGTAAGTTGTATCACTCAATTGCCTAGTAGGATCATGAAATCACATCTTCTGCTATCGCTGTCAATGTTAGCTAAAGAATATAATGATTCACTACCATGGAACTTTAGCCATATTATTATACATGCCACAAAACAGAGAATCTCTTGTTAAGTGAGAAGTACTCTTCATTTTCTTTTTGATTAGCAGAATTCTTGCTTTTTCAGGTATTGAAATTGTCAAGCTCTTTGATACTGGAAAGTTTTATGTAATTAACGTATTGCACTGAAACTCTGGCAGGTTTCTCAACAAGGCTTAGCTTGCATCAGATGGTTCAAAGGGATATGGGATGGTGTGCAATATCAGTGAAGTTAAAGAAGCAAAAGCATTTCTGAGGCTTGTTCCAATATGGGCTACAAGCTTGGTGTATGCAATTGTGTTTGCTCAGTCTTCAACTTTCTTTACCACGCAGGGAGTTACTATGGACAGATCAGTGACACCAAGCTTTCACATACCAGCCGCTTCACTTCGATCCTTCATCAGCCTTGCCATTGTTCTCACCATGCCCCTCTATGATCGAGTTTTTGTTGCCTATAGCAAGAGACTTCACAGGGAAACCTGCAGGCATTATAATGCTTCAGAGAATCGGAACTGGGATGTTTGTATCTATAATAGCTATGATCATTGCAACTTTAGTTGAGATAAAGAGACTCAAAACTGCTGAAAAATATGCACTGGTTGATCAGCCAAATGTGACCATTCCGATGAATGTGTGGTGGATGGTTCCTCAATATATTTTGCATGGTGTGTCTGAGGCTTTCGCCATAGTTGGTCTTCAAGAACTTTTCTATGATCAGGTTCCATCTGAATTAAGGAGTGTGGGTCTATCACTCTATCTCAGTATATTTGGTGTTGGGAGCTTCCCAAGCAGTTTTCTGATATCTGCCATTGAGAATGCAACTGGTGGAGATGGCCATGGTAGCTGGTTTGCTGATAATATTAACAAGGGTCATCTTGATTACTTATGTTGGCTTCTTGCTGGACTCAGTATTATAGAATTGGTTGTTTACTTGTATGTCGCAAAATCCTATATTTACAATAGGAGAAATAGATTATGATTGTCTATACTCGTCTCTGTCTTAACACTGCTGTTTGTTGTTGTGATTGTATGGAGCAAGCAAAAATGTAAAGGTGCTGATGGTGGCTTTTATAAGCAATTTATGGAAACGCAGATTTGTTTAAAGAAAAGTAATGCAAGGTTAAGCATTAGTAATTTTACCTCCAAGCATAAAAGTGCTTGTTGCTTTTTATCCTGTGTTATCCTTCTGCTTCTAGTGGTCTTCATCTTCTTGTTTCGTTGCTGCTTGCTGGCGTCGGTCCCCTTTCTTCTGTTGATGCTTGCCTGTTTCCTGGGTCCTCTGCTCTGATTCTAATCCCTTGTAAAGACAGACAACTTGGAGTGAAGCTTTTTGCCGGAAGCTCATCCTGCCTACAACTTGGCATCTTTTCAGTTTAATTCTTATTGGCTGGCGATGGGCTGCGCATTTTGTCATAATTGAAAATGGGCTTGCAGAGTTCAATGCTTACAACTCATTATTCATACTTGGTTGGTGCTTAAATACTTCACATTAACAAATTTCAAATAGATGAGAGCATCTAATCTGCTGAATCCTGCCTGGCCTGTCCTGTCCTGTCCCGACCTGACCCACTTTTGAAATAAATAAACTACTGAAAGAATCTAAAATAAATTGAGTGTACGACTGCCTAAAAATACGTATGTAGAATATACGGTTGATTATTAATTGATGCCAGCTCCTTTAAACTATCTTATGCTCCCCACAACATTCCTCCTAATCCTTACCCAAGCCCAGCCAGCGTTATTTATATTATTGCTCTTTGACTCTCTCCTCCTCCTCCGTCGTCGTCCCCACGTGAATTATCCACAACTCATAAACCCTGTTCCCTCGTTTCTTTTTCTTTTTTTAATCTATTTAATCACTAATTGATAACTTACTTTAGATTAAGGGGCTGTTCGTCTGCGTTTTCTTTTTTTTTTTTTTAAATTTATTTATTATTTTAATTTTAGAAATTTCAAAACGATAGAATGGGACGGCAAACTAAAACCAGCCAACAGCTTTAGCTTGCTTGAAGAAGCCAACGAAACCAAGAGAAAGGAACGTGGGACAAACTGTCCCCAGCTAATATCATTTTCGGCCGGTTCTGTTACTCGTGACACGTGTCACCTAATAAACGCTGTTGGTCGTGGTCCAGCAAGGATTTTTCCTGTCATTTTATTCTTCTTGACAGCTCTGCCACTCTGTATTGTTTTCTGAACAATAATAAATTAGATACCTCCAATGAAATTCAAATGCGTGCCCAGCGGTTTCTAATTTTTAGAAGTTTTCTTTTTCTAGTTTTTAGGATTGTATTTGTGCCGCCCATTGTTTTTCAATATTTTGGCAGCTCAGCTTATTAAGATTTTGTAATTATATTTTAAATTTTATTTTATATTTAAATTTAATCAATTGTACTTACAACAGTAATGCTAAATTTACAAAATATTATTATATAAATTTATTTATATAAATTAATATAATAATATTATATTATTATCATGCATATTATATTTTTATCGAATAAATAAAATTTCAAGATAATAAAAAATTAATTTTATATAAATATGATAAAAATTGAACTTAATATTTAAATTTGTATAAAATAGTTTGTATGGTTGGTAACATAAATTTTTATTTTTTATTAGATAAAATTAATTTCCTTTATTTTTTAGATTAAATTTATTTTTTAAAAAAATTATTTCATTAATAAAAAATCATTTTAACAAATTTTCGATACTAAAATAATTCAGAGCTACAAATTAAATTGATCCACCATTTAAGATACAAAGTAATCAAGTCAATAGGTTACATTAAAATAAATACTAAGCTATTTAAAAGGGACTAATAATACTTGCGGGTTTCGGTTTTTCTTATTTTTTAAAATTAAATAATTTTTTAATTTTTATTAAAATAACTAAAATACCTTTTAAAATTAGTTTTAAATTATTATAAATTATAAAATAATTTATTTTTGACACTAAAAAATAATCAATTATAAAATGATGAATTAAGTGTTTGTACGTACGAATGCATTCATTTATGTATATATATAGTTAATTTTTTTTATTTACATCATATTATAATTTTCTATTTTTTAGCTATTTTATAACAATTTACATTGAAAAATATAATTTTTTTTGAATTACAGTTTTAAGACAAAATAAGTAAAAATGCCATAAAAATAGAATTTTATTTAATTTTAAAATTTGATTTTATAACTAGAGTTAGAATTTAATAATTATTATAATATTAATTATATGCTATGTTTAACAATTAAATTATTTTTCAAAATTAAAATTTTAAAGAATAACTCATTTTCTGCTTCTCTAGCATTTGTAAGATGTGATGACTTTGTCAAAAGCAACTTGAAAAAAATAATATCAAACACTTAAAATGAAATTATTATCAAAATTTTGAGTCTTTCAACAACAATTCCAAACATGTCCTAGTATTTTTGCGTGCTAATGAAATGCGATGTTGAGGGTCAAAATTCAATATCATGAAGGTAATTCAGACTATTTTAGGACCTATTTGCAAAAAGTGAAACAATTTATATCTTTATTCAAATGAAAATTTAAGAATCCAATGTATTATTGAATTTAAAAAGTGATAATGTAGTTATCACTTATCCAGCAGTCTTTTTCCATTCTTCAAATAATTCATTATAATAAATGACTGTATAAGTGTACAGTTTTATCAATTGGCTGTTAAAACAGAACAAATAATGGTGGGGCAGTGAAATTAACTTAGATAATTGAATAAATCTTTAATTACCAAACTAAAATGAATTCCAGTTGTCATAAGTTAAAGGTGAAATACCTTTGCAATAAAAGTAAAAAAAAAAAAAAAGAAAGTAAAAGATTTTATAAGATATTATCTTTAAAATTTGTAATAATTTTATTTTGTAACAAATTTTATTAAAAAAATACAGTTATCTCTTCTCTAATTTTATATTAATTAATTAAAAATAAATATATTTTTAATTTATTTATTTTTATAATTAAAAGTCTAATTTACTCATTTTTATTTAATTTTTTATTCTTGAATTTATTTATATTAAATACTAATATATATTCTAAAGTTTTAATAATCCAAAATTTTAATTCACTTAAAATAAATAGTATTAGTATGTTATCATATTATTTAAAAAATAATTTATGTTAAACTCTTAAAATTTTGTAATATTATTATTGTAGTATAAAAATGCTCTATATATATATATATATATATATTAAAAATCAGAATGTTTTACAATTATTAATTAACATAATTTAAAATTTTATATTATTTTCTTAATATAGATTATGAATTTTATATGGAGTAATAAGTAATTTTTAATTAATTTATTAGAAAGTTAATAGGTATATAAATAGTTAAATTTTTTTTAGATAAATATTATTTTATATATTTTACAAAATATATATATAACAAACTCTAAAAATTACGTGATGCTATAAAAGATATATTTTTCTTTTAATTAGATAATTTAGAATTAAAAAAAAATAAGTGTATTTTTTTATAAAATTTATCGTGAAATAAAATTATCATAAATCTTATAAAAAATATCTAATAAAATTCAAAAATAATAATTTGAAAAATTAAATAATTCACTAGAATTCCAATGTTAAAATAATATAATGAAATTTATTATTTGGGTGTGTGAATTTATACATTTAAACAAAAATAATATTTGTTATGTTGTATTTTGTTGTGATAAAATAATTTTAAAATTGAATTCAATTTTTAAAATAAAAATATAATATAATATAATTTCATTTTAATTTTAAACATTAATTTATTCAATAGGCTTCTAAAAAAAATTAAAATTTAGTTACAAGTGTGACTTTTTTATTAGTAATTTCGTGTACAATTTATGTCAAGAAAATTATATATTAAAATAAAAAATAATTTATGAAAAAAATTAAAATATAAACCAATGACACACCAATAACTATGTTATGTAAATTATGAAGAGTTATTTTTTTTAGTAATTAATTATATTAAAGATATAAAAATTAAAAAAAACAATAATATTCCTAAAATGCAATAAAAATTATAAATACATGTAAAAAAAAAATTAAAAAAGAAAAAAGAAAGGGCAAAAAACATGCCAAACAAGGAATCTCTTATCCAAAACGAGGGAGATCACAGTTCATTCAGTTCCTTCCACCAACTTAACCACGGTTTGTTACACCGAAATTATCGTATTCCAAATCAGTCATTTCATTGGATACCTTTGGACAGATCATCATTCGCAACAACCCTAATAGAAATATGAAATTAAATTAAATTATTTTTATTTTTGCTTTTATTTTAAGTAAAAAAAAAACAAAAAAGCTGAAATTACAAGAAAGACGTTGTTAGCAGTTTCGGAAGTGACGGTGGGGTCCTGGTTGGTAATGCAATGCTAATAGCATAGCTGGCAAGGCAAACCCATCGGCAAACATCGCCTCCCGTTTCCAATTCTTCAGCCCCTCCCTCTCTCTCTCTCTTTAAAAACATTTTCTCGTTCTGTTTTTCTATACCAAACACTGTTTCTGTTTTTTTTTTTCTCTATTTAATCAATCAATCACCTCCCTCCAATCTAATTCGTCGTCATCCATTCTATTCGCATCAATGGCTGAGGAAACCCAGAAGCCAGAAGCCCCAGCCCCTGCACCAACCCAGGAAGTTGCGGTGGAGAAACCAGTCACTGAGAAAGAACTTCCACCGGCTCCCGTACCCGAACCTGAGGCACCCGAAAAGCCGACTGAGGAATCTACTGGTGTTGAAGAAGTATCTGAGGTCGAAAAACCTAAGCCTGCTGAGGGAGAGAAGATTGCGCAATCGGCTTCTTTTAAGGAAGAGAGCAACGTCGTTGCTGATCTACCAGAACCACAAAAGAAAGCACTTGATGAGTTGAAACAGCTCATCCAAGAAGCACTTAACAAGCACGAGTTCACTTCTCCACCACCTCCGCCGCCAGCTAAAGAAGAAGAAAAAGCACCGGAACTGAAAGAGGAGGAGAAGAAAGAAGAAGAAAAGGTTACTGCCAAAGAAACTAAGGCAGTTGAGGAACCCAAAACTAAAGAAGAACCTAAAGCTGAGGAGAAACCTGAAGAACCAGCCAAAGCAGAGACAGGGACCGAAAAACCTGTGGAGGCAACACCAGAGGTTGAAAAAAAAGAGGAGAAGAGTACTCCACCCGCGGCTGAGGCTCCAGCTGAGACAGTAGTGGTTACTCAGGTTGTTGAGAAGGTGACTGCAGTTGATGAGGATGGAGCCAAGACTGTGGAGGCCATTGAGGAAACCATTATACAAGTCAAGGCTGAACAGGAAGAGCCGGCAGCCCCTGCCAAGGAAGCTGAGGTAACTCCGGCTGAGGAAACCAAAGAAGCTGAGGTTCCTCCGCCGCCACCAGAGGAAGTTTTCATTTGGGGAATTCCTCTTCTTGGAGATGAGAAGAGTGATACCATCCTCTTGAAGTTCCTAAGAGCCAGGGATTTCAAGGTGAAAGATGCTTTTACTATGATCAAAAACACCGTCCGCTGGCGAAAGGAGTTTGGAATCGAAGCTTTACTTGAAGAACACCTCGGAAACGAGTTGGAGAAAGTGGTTTATACACATGGATTCGATAAAGAAAGTCATCCAGTATGCTATAATGTATTTGGTGAATTCCAAAACAAGGAATTGTATCACAATACCTTTTCCGATGATGAGAAGCGCACCAAATTCTTGAGGTGGAGGATTCAGTTCTTGGAGAAGAGCATCAGAAAGCTCGATTTCAGTCCCAGTGGTATCTGCACTATTGTTCAGGTTAATGATCTGAAAAACTCTCCAGGGCCTACAAAGAGGGAGCTCAGGCTCGCCACCAATCATGCGCTGCAATTGCTCCAAGATAATTATCCTGAGTTTGTAGCTAAACAGGTATATTTATAGGATAATCGAATACTTCTTGTTGATAGTTATTTATTTAATCGCTCGATCTGATTTGAAATGGATTTTGGTATTTGAAGGTGTTCATCAATGTTCCATGGTGGTACCTTGCCTTCAACAGGATGATTAGTCCTTTCCTGACGCAAAGGACAAAGAGCAAGTTTGTATTTGCAGGGCCATCTAAATCTGCAGAAACCCTTTTCAAGTATGTGTACTTCTTCATTTCCTCTATGTTTGTTGCTTGATTGTTGTCTTGGGTTTATACTTTCTTATCTGCTTGATCGTCAATGGTTGTAGTTCCTTGTTCCTGCTACTTCATTAATGTCGCTATGTACTTCCTTTTATTTCCTGATCATTGGCTGTCTAGTCTCAGTAGTTCCTTCGCTAAATGGTTATTAGATTCCGGGGATTTCTTTTAACTATTGTGCTAAATTATTGTTTGATTCCTCCCTAATATATTAATATATTTTATAATGAACAGGTACATAGCTCCTGAACAAGTACCAGTTCAGTATGGCGGATTGAGCAGGGAAGGTGAGCAGGAATTCACAACAGCTGACTCTGTTACTGAGGTTACAATCAAGCCGGCATCCAAACACGCAGTTGAATTCTCTTTCTCTGAGGTAGGAAGACTCGTCTTCAAACTTTTAACTTTACAAATTGTCTATAATCACTATTAATCAATCATTGAATGTCAACTACTTGTGCCTGAATTGCAATTGCCCTTTTGTTGAATTTGCAGCCATCTGTTCTGGTTTGGGAACTCCGAGTTTTGGGCTGGGATGTGAACTACGGAGCTGAATTCGTGCCTAGCACCGAGGGCAGCTACACGGTAATCGTGTCCAAGACGAGGAAGGTTGCACCAACTGATGAACCGGTTATCTGCGATACATTCAAAGTTGGAGAACCGGGGAAGGTGGTGCTCACCATTGATAACCTGTCCTCTAAGAAGAAGAAACTCCTGTACAGGTCCAAGACCAAGCCTTGCTCCGATTAAGGTGCGAATAATCAATGAAGATCATTGCATTGCATGCATAATAAGAAAGTGTTCTATTGTTTCTACAACAGAGTTATTGTTATCATTATTATTACTATTTGTTCTGGGTTTAAATTTAATTTTGTAAAAATTGAAACTTTGGGGGATTTCATTTAACATTATTGTCATTATTTATTCGCTTCTATTAGTTTTGGTGGGGTTTGGTGAGGATGGAGATTGTGTGCTGGAATGTGAACAGAAGCTCTGTTATTATTCTTGATACTGTGTACCTTGCCTGTAAATTTGATGGTGAGTTATTATGTTATAATGATTATTATGGGTTCTTTGTTAATTAAATTGGTGTATGTTTATAATTATTTGTAAACTCTCCTTCCTTCCTTCCTTCCTTCACCCCTTCCTGTAAAATTATACGAAGTCAATACGATTATTATGATATTGATGGAAAATAATTGGTTTGAAGATTCCTCTGGAAATTTTCCAACAATCCTTATCTTGACAGCAAGGTTTCGTGCGAGATGCAAGCATTTCGACGTGGGCTTTGCTTTGTTTTGTTCTAGTCTTCCATATCCATCGAGTGCAACGAAATTATTTTTTGTCTTTTGTTGAAATTTCTTTCTATGTATTTTATGGAAGCTATATTTTTTTTTTTGTACAGGATGAAATCTACCCACGTCATTCCTAATAAAATATTTTATTAATCATGATAATGATTAGATGACTAATAAGTAAAATAACTTTTTATATTTAATATTTACTCAAATAAATCCTACAAATATAAAAATTTTTGTATATAAAATAAATAATGAGTTCATAAATCTTAAAACAATAATATTTATTTATTAGTTAAATATTTTACATAATAATTTTTTATGATATTTAAAATACATTAAAAATGATACTTTAACAACAAATTTAGAACAATTTTTTTTTTTTTTTTTACCTACAAGTGTCAAATTTAATAAGCCATTTTTACTTGCAAGCGAAACATGTTAAAGTCTAATTATCAATATTTTTCACACTTATATTTAGACAAAAAAAGTTTACATATAAATAAAACTGTGTCAAGTCTAGTAATTTTGTTTGTTATCGATATTTTTTCACACTTACATTTAAATAAATTTTTATATGTGGAATAAAAACATATCATATTTAATAATTTTAATTAAATTAATATTTTTTTACATTCATATTAAGATAAATTTTTACTCTTAAATAAAACGGATCAAGTCTAATAATAATTTAGTTTGAGATTATTATTTCTCTCGTACTTATATTTTAATAGATTTTTAATCACATATCAAGTTTAATAATTTTATTTGTTATCAATATTTTTTTTATAATTATATTTGAAAAGATTTTGACGGGTGGAATGAACAGTGCCTATATATAATAATTCACGCACCTGCATGGACATAAAGTGAAAGATCCCATTTAATCAAACACAAACTTTTGATTTTAAAAATCTAAATTTGGGCCATAATTTTCAAATGTTACTTTACCTTAAAATAGAGACGGCAGCCCCTGTCTGTCTACCACTCAACACAAACAATAAAAAGAAAAAGAAAAAAGTTTGGCCAAGCAAAGCAAAGCAACGCAACGCAATGCGTTGTGGTCTATTGGGGGCATCGATGCGGTTTACTATGTATGTAGTATGTGTTGTTCACCAGATTCTTCAGTATAATAATATATAATTACTCAAAAGTGTTGGTGTCCAATGATTCTCCCCACCACCATAAATTAATCACCAAATGCCCAATAATCAATCCATGGTCACGCCGTGATCATTGTTTTCACATGTCATTGCAAGAAGGGACCACTTCAATCAACACCACCCTTTCCCTCCTTATCAGTTTTTTCCTTTTATAATTTGGTTCATTTTAATGAGATTCATTAGGGAATTATTATTTTATTTTTTGGGGGTGGGGGGATTCAAATGTATGGCCTAGTGAGTGTAACTATCTTCATTAAATTTAACGTCACAATCTCACTTGCACCAACCAATTTAGTATTACTAGTATGCCTTAGAATTTTAGATGAGGAAATAATCTCCTGAGAGAAAAATTCTAGTAATAAATGTTATGTTGTGATACACAGACAAAAAAGACAAAGACAACAAGGTTTGAAGAAGAGTCCAACTATTTGTAAAAATATAAAATAAAATGAAAATTTTTATTCCTTGTTTTAAATTTTAATATATCATAGACTGTTTTAAGTTACAAAATTTTTGAATATAAAATACACTGAAATTATAAATGTAGCCATTCCTGGTGCAAACTGCAATGTATTTTCGTTTTGCACGTATGGATATTATGTGTTTAAATGTATAAAGAAGAGACAGACTGGCATGCGAGAAAGTAGACCGTAATACAAATCTTAAAAAGCATTGCGGCCCTCAAACCTTTAACATAAAAAAAATGGGGAGAACCGATGAAGGGACCGGGCAAGGAAAAGAAACAAATCTATGATGATAAGGCATGGGATCGATTAATAATGTCTATGTGTCTTGGAAGCCCATATAAAACGTGAATAAAATTTGAAAGGCCCAGTGTCGTTTGCCCTTATTGTGAAAGGCAAAAAGTGAAAAGCACCGGAAAGAAACATCATTTTATTCTTAACCCTGCTCCCCAACTAACGTGTGAAGTAATAAGCAAGCAAGCCGAGTATCATAATTGTTAGGCTGATCACGCTGGATGGGAGAAAGACGAGAAAGTGCAGTTAAATAATGGACAAGAAAAATTCAAACCAAACCCACCAAACACACATTACTTCCATTCAACAAATTACAGAAACCATGTGCAGGGCCAGGAAGTTGCTGGCAGCAGCTGCAGCAGCGACAATGAATTTGCTTATAGTTTGATAATCTATAGGAACAAGCCACAGAACTTTAAGAGATGCAAAACAAACTTGTGGATTTTGTTGCCCATGGTTGATCTTTAGATGTAGCTAAAATTGCTCAATCCAGGCTTCCACCCCACTTTTAGCAGTTCTAGATTAAGTACAGACAGTAAACAATCTATACTTTTGAACACAGCAGAAATGAAGCCGAATGACTACTTCTAGGAACAGGTAAAATCAAATAATCGTCTGTAAGGCATAATGCTTCAAAAGTTATATCAAGTGATTCTATTTCACTACCACGTAACTCAATCACCGCTGTTATAGCTGCACGGGAGTTTAGTTATGTTCAAGAATAAAAACAACACATAATGATAAAACATAAAAGTAAAACAAAAAGTTCAGGCAAATGCACTTTGTATAATGGACAGATTCGGCAAGCATTCAGAAACTAACACTCAATAGTGACAATTGCGGCGAAGAAAATGCTCAAAACAAATGCAGGCCAGTTGTAATCAAGTTCAAATATGATCAATGCCTGTTTAAACATGATGTTGTATGGAATGCCAGGAATTGAAAGATGTATAACTACCAACCAATAACATATATTGTCTGAAAATACAAGACTGTAAATTGTTCCAGAATATAGGCATCCACGTGAAAAAGAAAATATACAGTGAAAAACACCCCCAACCAAATGGTACACAAATTCACACTCATATACTACTCTCCCCCGGAATACAAGAAACACACAACCAAATATAGAAGCTTAACCCATAACTAACCAGCAATAAATTAAATTTGCATTTTAAAGCCTTACATACGAGGAAACCCTCAATCACTGAAGGGTTCAACCTTGAACCTGTAGAGTAACTTCTTCTTCAGTGAAGTTGGGTTGTCGACTGTGAGCAATACTTTACCCAACTCATCAACTTTGAATCTGTGACAAACCACTGGTTCATCAGTTGCGGACTTCTTTGTAGGCTTCTGTATGATAATGGTATACTTGTCTTTTTCATCAGGCACAAATTCAGCTCCATAGCTCACCCCCCACCCCACAACCCGAATCTCCCAAACGATGGTACATTTCTGTAATTTATGAAACTCCAAATTAGTACAAAGAAAACCATCATTTGAGTCATCATCAAGCATGCGTATCACATAAGCAAGTATGTGTAATTACGGTTAGCCAATTATGTTTAGCATGCCAAGGAACAGAAATTTCTGATTAGTACTACCCAAATGAAAACAGAGCTAAGCACCTCATAAATTATGATTTCCACAGTTTGCTTGGTTGCTGGTTTCACAGTGATCACAGTTACAGGATCATCAATGGTGAATTCCGGGTTGCAATCACAGTAATCCACGCTCAGGCCACCATACTGGATTGGTACATGTTCAGGTGAAATGTATCTGTTCCACCAATTAAGTCAGTGAATCTATAATTTAAACAACTAAAAGATTGAATTGAAAATGGAATGGACTGTAAAAAGGATAATAACGAACTTGAAAAGTGTTTCGGCGGATTTTGATGGGCCTGAAAAAACAAACTTGCTCTTGGTCCTTTGGGTCATAAAAGGACTAATCATTGTGTAGAATGCAAGATACCACCATGGAACATTGATAAACACCTAATCAAACCCAAACCACAAATCAATTGCGTCGCAGAATTAAAACAAGAATGCAAACACATATGTAATGACATTCATCTATACCTGTTTGGCAACAAATTCGGGATAATTGTCTTGAAGCAACTGGAGAGCCTGTTTAGTAGCAATTCTAAGCTCACGCTTTCCGAGCCCTGGTGAATTCTTCAGATCACTAACTTGAAAGATAGTGCATACACCACCAGGCTTAAAATCAAGCTTTCTGATACTCCTCTCTAAGAACTGAATCCGCCACCTCAGAAATTTCATTCGCTTTTCCTCATCTGCAAAAGTCTTCTGATACAATTCCTTATTCTGAAACTCTCCATAAACATTGTAACATACGGGATGACCATCCTTATCGTATCCATGCATGAACACTACTTTCTCCAAATCATCACCAAGATCTTCATCGAGAAGAGAATCAATACCAAACTCTTTTCTCCACTGGATTGTGTTCTTGATCATGATAAAAGCATCTTTCACTTTGAAATCCCTAGCCCTTAGAAACTTCAACAGAATTACGTCACTTCTATCATCCTTAAGCAGAGGAACTCCCCAAATGGAAACCTCTTCCGGTGCATCTGTGATCTTATGCTCTTCTTTTGATTCTTCGGGTACTTGTTTGGTTACTTCAGCTTGTGATTCCTCTTGGGGTGGTTCTATTTCAGTGCTAACATCAGATTCTGAAGTGGGTGCTTCGTTCTTTGGCGCATCTGAGATGGATTGTTCAGAAGAAGCTGCTGCTACTTCTTCAGTCTTTGGTTCTTCTTGAGTAATAGTACTAGTCTGTTTCTCTTCTTCTTTAGCTGCTGCTGGTGGTGGTGGTGGTGGAGTAGTAAACTGGTGATTATCGAGAGCTTCTTGGACGAGTTGCTTCAATTCTTGCAAAGCCTTCCTCTGGAAATCAGAGAGATCAGCAACTATGTTGCTTTCTTCCTTAAATGAAATCAAAGTTTGAGGAACCTTTCGCTCCTCAGCTAGCTTCTCTTTTTCTTTCTCTGGTTCATCAGCAACAGCAACAACTTTTTTCTTTTCATCTGCTGTGGGTGATGATTTTTCTTTATCCATCATTGCCGCTAAAGATCTGTTCTCCACAGCGGCTGGGGGCTGCAACTTCTCATCTTCTTTCTCAGTTGTTAAAGGTGGTTCAGATTCTGAAGCAACTGGCTGCGGCGACTGCTCATCTTCTTTCTGAGTTGTTGATGATGGTTCAGATTCTGGAGCAACTGGTGCCGGCGGTGGGTCGGAGGCTGGTGGCGGCGGATCTTGTTTGTCAGCTGAGGGTGGCGGTGGAGTAGGGTTGTGAGACTCTTCAGACATTCTTTTAGGGTAAAGAGAAATGGAAGAAGAAGAGGCGTAAAAGAGAGAGAGAGAGAGTTGAGAATAAGAAGTGAGGTTTGAATAGAAAGGAGAGGGTAAAAGTGAAGTGATAGCGATGGGGTTGGGTTCGGTTTGGATGGTCATGCGGACTGACCGCTTCATTTACACTCAACTCCCAAGTTTGGTATTCTGGAATCCTATGTTGCAAAAATCAATCGATAACGGCTATAATTCTTTTTTTTTTTTAATCTGAATATCTTTAGCTTATTTTTTAAAATTTAGTGCCTATTTTTTAAAAAATTAATTAAAATATTTTTTAATAATAAAATTATTAATTTTAATTAATAAAAACAGTAAAATAATTAAAATAATATTATTTTTTTAAAAAAAGAAATCAAACCTCTCTCTTTCATTTTTTTCATTTAAAATTTTTACTTTCCATGAACATTGCTAATTGACTAATTTTTTTAAGAAAAAATTCTTAAAATGACACTATTTGATAATCTATTTATTAATTTTAAATTATTTTTTATTAAAATATCTAATTTTCTTGTATTTAAATGCATACACCCTCTACATGACTTATTTATTATTTATTATTAAAAAAAATACACTCATAACAAAGTCACTTAAGCTAGAAAAATTATAGTCAATCTCATTTTTCTAATTGAAAAATTTTAAAAAAATATCTAGCAATCATAAATTAACGAATTTTTCTCCATTTTTTTACCTGTTTTACTTAATATCATAAATTAATATTTACATATATTAAATTCAAGCTTCATTATATTGATACATTGAGTTAGTATTTAAAAATTAAATTATTTGAAAAAATTATTTTCGAAAATAAACCATTGAACATAAAAAGCATTAAGAGACAAACAAATTGAATAGTCTTAATGCTAAATATAGTGCACTCAACGTTGGAATGTCGCGTCTTTGAGTGCTTAACATCATGCTCTTGATTTTTTCGTTTTATTTTTTAAATTTAATTTTATTTGTTAAAATTTTTTAAAATTTTAAAAATTCCCTAAATAAAATTAATTTTTCTATTTGTTGGTTAGAGTTTTTTTTTTTAAAATTGAATCTTTTAAATAAATTTATTTAGGATAGTATAATTTTAATTTTTTAGAAAATAAAAATTTTCTTCTTTTTCATAAATAGGTTTTTAAATTTTATTTAAAATACGCTTATTTAATTTACATTTCATAAATATCGAATATCATTTTTAAAAATTTTTAAATTTAAATTTTATAGCAATAACAGACTTCATGAAATTTTAACGTGTAAGGACAAATGGTACAATTAGAAGTTGATGGTCTCTACTAGTATATTTCTCAGTACTATTATTAGATGTAACTCATGATCTTCCGTATTTAATAGCTATTGGCAAATTGTTATCCATATCTATTTAAATAAAAGTAACATAAATATAAATTAAACATAATTCGTAATTTTACATAATAAATATATTATTTATTTTAAATTATAAAAAATAAGTAATATAAAATAAATAATTAGTAATATAAAATATAAAAAATTTCACATTGAAATAATATTAAATTTAAATAATAATGTTATTATTATTTTTTAAAATAAAAAAATAAAGAAAACATAGGGCGCTTGATGTTGAGCACCTAAGTGCGCTTGATGTACCAACATCGATGCTTGACGTTAGGATGTCGTGCACCCAAGGTTGCTCGATGGTAAGCACCTTTGGGCACTCGACATCCCAATGTTGAGCGATATTAAGTATTTAAGGGAGTTTAATGTATTCTCTTCTCATATTTAATAGCTAATTTTTGAAATTAATTTTTCTAAATAATTTAATTTTTAACCACAAACTCAATGAATCTATATAATGAATCTTAAATTTAATATATGCAAATATTGATTTGATATCAAACAAAATAGATGAGAAAATGGAGATGAACTCATTGATTTATAATTGTTAGATATCTGCCAGAGTTTTTTAATTGAGAGAATGAGAATGATTACAATTTTTTTGACTTGAGAGATTGAGTTTTAAATATATTTTTTTAAATAATAAATAATAAAAGGGTCATACAAGGGTATATGTGTCCAAATGTGAGAAAATTAGATATTTTGGCAAGATTGATTTTAAATAATTCATGTTGGTATACAGGTTGTAAAATATGATCATTTGAAAAAATTTTTAGTTTTTCAAATCATATCTTCTCACCAAATAAAACTTCTCTCTCATCAAATATAAATAAATAATACAAAAAGTTTCATATAAGAAAGAAAAACAAAGGATAAAAACAATAGCAAAGAAATGAAATTTTATCAATATAAATATCTTGCATTCAATCAATCTTCCCTATTTTCTCTGCAAGGCTTTCATTTGTGCTCTCCTTTGTTTTATTTCCAACACAAAAGATAATGCCATCACAAATAAATGCTAGGCATTTGTGAAAGAAAGTATAAGCCATAAGTAATGTACATTTGTGAGTGCGTGCATGCGCGTGTACACTTATGTGTGTGTTGTGAGAGAGAGAGAGAGAGAGAGAGAGAGAGAGAGATAACATAATGATCTCTCTTCATGTATGACTATAAATTTGTATAATTCAACAATAAGAACTAAGGATAAAACTTGATTGTTTGAGTGTCTTTGGATAAAATAATATTTTAGTCTAAAATTCTTATTAAAATGATAAAACAATAAATTTTTTAACTTCTCGTATATATAAATAAAAGCAAATCTAATATTTAATTTTCTTACATGCATTCCACGTTACAAAAGATAAAACAATTAGTATAATCATATAATAGCGTCATATGAGTTGGCACGCAATACTTTTTCTTTAAATTTGTTTGTTTTAAAAAAATTTCTTTAACTATTTGGTACCGAAAATAAAATTTAAAATTATCTCCAATCTTTTATAAATAATCATAATCAACATTTGTAGAAAAAATTAAGAATGAAAAAAATATAAATCGTAGAATATTTGAGATTTTTATGATACAATACCTGCCATTATTGCATATTACATATTTTTAGGAGAATAAAAATATTTGTAAAAAAATTATATAAAAATTATAATAACAATTTAATACTATCATGTCAATATATTTGATATTAGTTGATTCAATTGCTAAAATTTTTCATAATGGTACAAGAGATTTCTTCATTCATATTGAGTGGGGTAAAATTTGGTTTATTTTCTTGAAATTAAAAAAATATTTTAAAAAAAAGAATTTATATGAAAAAGTTTTGTGTTGGAATTGTATGTATAGTATTATTATTTTTAAAATTAATAAAATAATAAAAACAAGTGCTTCATTATCTAGACTACTCAAAAATGGTATGAATATTATATTAATTAGGTCTATCCGCATAAATCTAGTACTAATACATGAAATAAGCAATAATAGGCATAATGGCTATAGCGCATCATTCATCTCTTTCTTAAAATGGCACCATTAGTAATAGCCCATTAGTACTGAGTCATATATTATAATGAACCAATTACTTAAGTCCATAAAACACATAACCCAATGGTCATTATAGACAAGTGAAGGAATGAACACATAATTAACAATGCTCTAAGACTTTTGTATGCTCTCAACATTCCATCTAACATATTGTTGCATATGTAAAACTTATATTTTTATTTAATTCTTAAAACTCTTTTTAAATGTATAACATATACATTTATGACACGTTATGATATTTTACACATATACAAATATTACATTGAGAATATGTAAACTTAGTTGACATAGAGTCGAGATATACAATACTTAGTATTTCTTTATACATACTTAAGTATTAAATTTTATGATCTTAGGTTATATTTTATGTTGTATAAGTGTTAAAACCTTAGGAATGTATTAATATGATTTTACAAAGATATTTTTGCAAATTAATGAATAAATTAGTCATTAGAGACAAGAATGGAAATGCAATTTTTTACTAAAATTATTTTTGATTGTTCACCTTTGGTTAAAGATAATTTTTATGGTGAACTAAATACATTTTAACCCAATTAGTTTAGTTTAGATCTAAACCTATTTTTATCATTTTTCTACAATATTTTTCATTTCTCTACTATTTTCTTCTCCTTTTCTCTAGCTTGGACGGATTTTTGCTATTGAAGAACTATTTTGTGGCTTAGAAAGATTGTAAGAAGTTTCTAAGGTAAGAAAAATTGAAGAAAAGTAAGTAAAATACTAAAGGATTATGTTGATTTTAGCTAAACTTCATTAAAAAGATAAATTGAAAGAGAAAATTTCAAGGTGGTATATTTTTATTTAGAAAAATCTTTGTAAGGTTTTTGAACTCTATTTTAAACTTAAAATTATGTTAGAATTATGTAAGAAGTATAATTTAAATATAAAAATTAAGAAACCTTCGGTAGCTAAAATTGAGATATATGTGTATGTTTGTATATTATTTTCATATGTGATAAAATTAATGATTTGATAATTTTATTTTGATGTTTAATTGATATGAAGAGTATATAGTTGAATATATGCTTATGTTAAATGAGAATTTGTTTATGAAATTTTGTTGAATATAATGAAGAGATGGTAATGATATAGGTGAGGTATTGTAGAATTTTTGGAGAAAAATTGGAGATGAATTTTAGTGTAGGAGATATTGATTTACGAGCTTATTTAGTGTATTTAATGGTGATATTTTTCTTAAGTTGAATATCATATGTTTAATAATGGATAGAAAAAAATTAAAGTATTATGTTAGTATAAATTATCTTACAAAAATTTTATTATTTTTAGGTAAAACTTCAGTGGTATATTGGGTTATATTTTAGGTATGAAAAGTATGTATTAGAATTGATATGATATCGAATATTAAGTAACTTATTCATGTAAAAATTGGTACATATTGACTTTGTAGAAATAGTATAAATTTTAGTGAAATATGTTTTATAGATCAGTATAAAGATACCAAGTATATTATGATATGAATGTGATATAGTTTTAATATGTTAGAATAAATTTTAATTAAATACTTCGATAAACATCAACTAGAAATATATATATTGCATGTATTGCATCAAAATTTTATACATAGGACAAATATGATATATTAATAGTTGATATGTGAATAAATTTTAAATAGGTAGTGATACTACAGTAAGAGATTCAAATTAACTGAAAGATTAGAGTTGGGAGTGTAAACCCTTCTATAAATAGTGAGTAGATAGATTTATTTTTAAATATTTTTTAATAAAATAAATTTAAATACTTTATTAATATGAATTTATTTTTAATATTTTTTAATAAAATAAATTTAAATATCTAATTATTTTATGCAATTTAAAATTTATGAATATTTTATAAATATAGATTTAGAAATATTAGAGTAAGAATAGATTAAAAAAAAATATAATTTAAAAATTATGTACGTTGCTTATGGATGTATGTTTTGATGAATATAATTTAGAAATGTGTTTATGATTTTGTAATTTGTGACTTGATGTAAGTGTTTGATTGTAGGTGTATTTGTGTATAGATATTGGTGTATAATACATTAATATATACGCTTTTTTCTTTTACTAGAAATAGAGTATAAAATTGATTATTTTTTCTATATTATTTATGAGGAGTTAAAGAAGCGTGTGCCGAATATAATAAATTCTGACATCGCATTTTCTATTTGAGTTAACGCTAATAAGTGAGTTCAATGACTTAATTTTATATGATTATATAAAATAATTCATTAGTAGGTCTCAAGATATCTATCAGAGACTCACTGAAAGATGTCTTGGAGAATACCTTTTGGGTGAGTTCTATATTTAATTTTTGTTACTAATATCCATCTATTCACTGAGTTCTATATTTAAATTTTTTTCTTAAAATATTTTTAGATTTGACATATTTTTAGGAGATCATTGGTATATATCCTTAGGCATAAAGTTTGTGACTTGCATTTTATTAGAGACTTTTATAGGTATATAGTATTCTCCATTGGCATGTATGTATATATTTTCCAAAAAAGATCTAGAAAATTTTGTGGAGATATTTAAATTGTAGAATATTACATTTTTAGAAGAAAAAATTATATATTTTATATTTTTGGTTTGCATGTTACATGTGATTTGGTTAAAAGAGATATTAAAAGTTTTACACATTCGTGTAAGGTACCAGTGATAAATATATCTTGCGGATGTGTGGTAATTATTATGTACTCAATTTAATGGATTGGGGCATGACAATATATCTTGCTTGAATGAAAAAAAAGCCCAACTATAACATTGTAGAATCTGTCTCCTTCCACGTGTATAGTAATTAGGTTTGCAAAATAAAAATAAAACTACGATAAAGTAATGTAATATTTTTTCCCATTTACTCGGAGTTTGTTAGTTGTTATGCTATAATACTTTTATAAATCTTACAATACATATATATAGGTACAAGGAAGTAATCGTCCAATTTTGTAGCATTAGCTTGAAACATAACTTTCGATAATGAGCAACTAGCTATAGATTTATATGTGCATAAATGTCTACAACTTTAAATACAATTATTAAGTTGTATAATAGTTTTAAAACATAATAACCACTTACAATATCCTCTAGTCGTGATTTTAGTTCAAATATCGTAAAGCTAGCTTGATTTCAAAGACTTTAAATGTTGGCGCACTAAAACCAAACCTAAATTTTTTTATAGTTTAAGGGTGATGGTGATCACATAAATTCACTCAACTCACTACCCAAGTGTTTTCCTTTTAAGCCTCATGTTTTTCTGCCCCTAAACTTACTTCTCGCTTAGTTGCTCACACATGGATGTGTTGGAAAAATAAGATAAATTTTAAACCTTTTGCAAATCATCTTAGTTGAGAAAAATAATTCTTAATCTCAACCTAAACTCTTAAGTAAGGAAGACAATTCTTAACTTTAATGTAAACCTTAGTTATCTTAAGACAACTCTTGAAAGATAACTGAAATATAAAGAAATGAAAAGATGCTCGTAAATTGCTATTGATAGAATAAAATTACTGGATGATTTATTTACATGATTTAGATATGCATTTAAAGTGATGGCAACCTCTTGAAATCATATTTGACTCTAACTTAAATTCTTAAGTTATCTATAATTGGTAAAGAAGAATCCTACTTAAATTATAATTTGTTGCCTTACTAATCATCCTTGTTTAGATTTTTTAATGACGCTAAAACTCTGCTTGGTGTAGGGTCCCTTGTGTTAAAGAAGTCAGGGCCCTAAGGCTGTTGTTAGGCCTTATTATTGATTTAGTCGTAGGTTGATGTTACATTTAATGCACTCATTTACCTTAAGGATTTCCTATTGCTGTTAAGATTTTTTTCTGATGCTTGTTAATAGCTTATTGATAGCACTAGTCTCTGAATGCTAGCATCTACGCACTGAGCATACTTTCGTGTGTACTGTCATGCATGTTGTGCGGTGCATATATGTTTGCACACATGATGACTTACGTTGCTTGTTGCATGTTGATGTGCACTGTGAGGCCTTAACATACTAAATTCCCCACTACATGCTAATTTTCTCTTGTATGTTAGCCTCTATTGCTGTGTAGGCTTCTCGCGTTTATCTTTGCTGCTCTTAGTAACTTTGTTGCCTTTCTCTCTTATTCTACCTCCTAAAGTCCTTAATAATCCCCCTTATTAAGAGAATCGCCTTGTTTTCAAAATGAAAGTTAGGAAATCATTATTAGATGTCATTGTATTCTTCTCAAGTGGCCTCATCCTTAGGCAATTGATTCCACTATATGAGTACTTTCCACACTAGTCTTTTATAATGGCCTCAGCTAATAATACGAAAGCCTAAGGTTTTTTTTGGTTGCTGGCTTATTTGGCATTCTTTGTAGACATTTGGTAAACTTTTAGCTATTTTTCTCTCATTTACCAATTTATTTCTTAGTAAAAAGACATGAAAAATGAGATAAAATTGTGAGTCTAGAAGTAACTTTAATCGATAGGCTACTGTCTCAATCTGTTCGATAATCTCATGCAGCTCAAAGTATCTACTAGTTAATTTAGTTGTGGCCAGTTTGCTAGCTTAGAGTTACTTTTTTTGATAGATTTTGAGATAAACAAAGTTTTTAACTTTAAATTCTACATCCTTATGTCCCATATTGACTTATCTTTCCATTTGGTCCCAAGCTTATTCAAGCTTTTGTTTTAATTTCTCGAGGGCATCATCTTGCCTTAAAATGTGGTATCCAATTCATGAATTGTATTATTTTTCATTATATAACTTGCTAGATTTGGTGGCTTACTTGTATTCCTTGCAATCAAAAAAATTGTATAGCATTGTGCTTTTATCTTGAAAGAGTGCTCGATTGTATTAACCTTGTAAGGGCATGTCTCAATTAGGGTCAAAGCCTTCCAAGTGCATTCTTTGTCATTCCACACGAAATGCATGGCAATTGCCTCGTAATTAATAGTGATTTTACCCACCGCTTAAGCCGAGCATTGTTTAATATAATATTAAGGTTTGTCAAGGTTAAAACATGTAGTTTCACTTTAATGTTGACATTTTGAATCTTCATCTTTATTTCTTTGATCACTTAAGAGTATTTGAGTTTTTATACACTAACAACTCTTACTTTAAATGGTTGAATGCTTTTAGGTAACATTCTAATAAACTTTTTGACAAGTTTGGTGTTGATGAAATTGTAAACGGCTCTATTGTTCATTAATACAAGTGATTCTTTTCTATTAATGCTTGTATGGTGGTGGACTTGGTTATTGTCTTCACTATATTAAGTGTGATTTCTCCTTCAGCCGTATCTTATAGGGAGTTCATTTCATCTGCATCTTCCCTGCTATCAGCATAAGTTTGTTATTCTTCTTCATTGCTTGTATCTTGTTCATCATCACTTAAGAGTTTTATAAGTGTTGACCTACCTTTTTCGCACTTGTGTCATACCTATCATTTCTCATTACATCTAAAACAGAGTCCCTTTTTGATTCTTTTCTTTTCTTTTCTTCCTTAGTGGATAATCTAAGGGGCTCTTGTATTTTTAGTGGTACAGCCTTGCTAGCAGGTGATGGCTTTTAGGAATTTTTAAAAGGTTGTACCATCTTAAAGCTAATTTTATTAAAGTTTCTTCCATTATTGATAAGTTTAGCTAACTAGATATATTGTGTAAGGGAATTAAGGTACTTCATCTTCACTTCTCTACTAACCAAGGTACAAGGCCATTAAGAAAAATGTCTATAAATGCACTGTTAGGTTAATTTCGTACAAGTTTGGATAATCACTCAAATTTTTTAAGTTAATTCTCAAGGGATCCATCTTGTCAAAATTTGATTAACTTTTCTTTAAAATTCATCATACTAAAAAGGCCAAATTGGTTGATCAATTCTTAGTTAAACTTAGTTTAGCCAAATTCGTTGATCAATTCTTGGGTAAATTTAGTCTATCCTATTCTTTTCCTATCATGGGCATAAGTGAATTTAAGCCATCATCACTATTGGTTGGCTCTTCCACAAAAATAATACGAAGCAAATTTGACTCTTTTTTTTATGGCATGCTTTTTAAAATAAAATTCAACTTTGAAAATTCGTTCAGTTGGATCTCTTTTTTAAAAAAAAAAAAAAGTGAAAAACTCAATTTTTACCTCTGATTTGATGAAGTTTATAGGGCTGTAATTTTGCTACATAATGTTTTTCTTTGGTGGCTATTAATATGCTACCTTTTAATAGCCTCTTTGGATGAGATAATGATGGCCCCTTATCTAAGAAGTCTTTGCCCGTTGCCTTTGTTATTGGTTAGTAGGTCGAAATCGAATGTGGTCTTCCTTCTACTGCCTAAGCTAACTTATAACTTTTCCTTTCTTAGAGAGGAAGTTACTCTTGATCTATCAGCTTTTCTTGCTTATGAAACCTTACAATCTTAAAGTACAAAATTTTATATGGTAGAGGGTTATGCTACTTTTGGTTTGATCATCTTGGTTTTGCTTGCCCATGAGATTTGTTACTTGAGTCATATCTCTCTTTAATTGATATATAGAATGAACTATAAAAGCAAGTAATTGACCCAGGGTTCCTACTTGCTCATTGAAATTTGGTTGGTCCTTTTCCTAGACCAAAATTTTTTTTCGGTTCGTCATAGAAAAGTCTTCACTAGTGTGCTCTTATGGCGATGGTTGTTGTTGCTGTTGTTAATGTTAGGATGACATTGTGATCACACTAATTCTTTTAATAAAAACACTAGTTGTTGTTATGCTAAAACCAAACCTAAATTTTTCTATAGTTTAGGAGTAATGGTGATCATATAAATTTGCTCAACTCACTGCCCAAGTTTTTTCCTTTCGAGTCCCTTATGTTTTCTTAACCCTAAACTTGTTTTCTCAATCAATTACTTACACACAGATATGTTGAAAAAAGAAAAACAACTTTTAAGCCTTTCACAACTCTTTTTGGTTGAAAAATATAACTCTTAATATCAACTTAAGCACTTAGGTAAGGTAAGGGAGACAACTCTTAACTTTACCCTAACCTAAGCTATCTTAAGATAATGTTTGAAGGATAATTGAAAAGTAAAGAGAATGTAGAAATGCTAGCAAATTGTTATTGATTGAACAAAATTATTGGATGATTTATTTACATGGCTTAGGGTTGTATTTATAATGATGTTAGCGCCTTGAAATCCTATTTAACTCTAAATTAAATTCTGAAATTATTTATAATTAGGAAAGAAGAATCTTACTTAAATACAATTTTTATAGCTTATGATAATTCTTGCATATTTAAATTTTCTAATTTTATTTAAATTATATTTTATTGGCTTGTTGATAATTCTTGCTCATTTAAATTTCCTAAAGATGTTATAACTTTGCTTGGCACAGACTTTTTTGTGCAGAGGAAGCTAGGGCCTTAAAACTACTATTGGGCCTCATTATTAGTCTAGTCATAGGCTAATGTTATACTTGGTGCATTTATTTTTCTGCTAGAATTTCCTGCTGCTATTAGGATTTCTTGTTGATGCTTGTTAGTAGCTTACTACTGGCGCTGACTATTAGATGCTAATGCGTGCGCTCTAAGTATGCCTTGTAAGTACTGTTATACATGTTGTGCAGTGCTTGCATTTTTATGCACATGATAACTTGCATTGCTTGTTGCATGCCGATGTGTGCTATAAGGCCTTGACACACTAAATTCTTACTATGGGTTATTTTTCTCCATACATGCTAGCCTCTGCTACTATGTGGGCCTTTCAGGCTTTTCATCGTTACTCTCAGTACCTTTGTTGCCTCTCACACTCTTTTTACCTTTTAAGGTCTTCAACATTATATGTGTCTCTATATAAACATTTAGTGTTTGTTATCCATTCTAGTACTCTTAAAGTATATCATATGGATAACACATTAAAGACTTAATAATTAAGTTAAATGAATACGTTGGTAAAAACCGATTGGAAGGCATTGAATGGTGTTCATTCCTATACACATGTAAGTATCGACTTTTCTTAATAACTACTGTAGGAATTTGATTAATGGCTACATTGGTTGCTACATATTCACCATCAGGTGAACTCTTCAATTGAGCATAACATTAATTATAGTTATTAACATAAGTAAGTTTTAAGAAAAAAAGAATAGATGTTATAAATCAATAGTTCACCAAAATCTATAAAACAAATTATAAATAATTTAACTCTATCAAAGTTATATAATAAGTCAACCATTAATAATCGCATCATATTTATAAGTATTAGCCATCTTCAAATATAATCACCAACAAAAACTAGTAATTTAAGTATAATTATTTAAAAGGGGTGTGGCAATGTCAAACTATCAATCTCACATATTTATTTACGAAAATCGATAGCCATCTGACTAAAATCTATCCTAAGTATCTCAACTTTTTGTTCTATATAGAGCACATTCTGTCATAGACTATAGATATCATGTCTAAACTCTTGTCCCATTTGTTGCATATCTACATCTAAAGCATCTAATTGGGCTTACATATCATCTCTAAACTCATCATATGATAAAGTATGAAGTTGTGGTATACAATGGGGTAACGATATAGGAAAATAATGCATTAATAATATAGGAGAATAATTGAATAGTGGTGTAGAAAAATAATTAGACAATATTATAGACAAATAATGCATTAGTAGTGCAGGTGAATAATAGAATGGTGGTATATGAGAATACTATGGTAATGGTATAGATGGATATTGCATTAATAGTGCAGGAAAATGGTACTTTGGTAATGTAAAAGAGTAATGTGATGATCATGTTGGTGAGTAATGTGGTTGTGTTGCAACCATAAAATGCAACGATTGTATGGCCTGCATTCCATAATCTTAACTTATTAAAATAACACATTATATACTAGAAATTAACTAAATTATCATAATGTCATTGATAGAGAAATATGCCTATGTCAACTATAATGCAAATGCCTTAGAAAACAAATAACCACCATAGTTCCTTCAAATTTAATGATATTCTTGATTGGCTTTAGTCTAAAATAGAAAGCACATAAGGCAATTGCACAAAATATTATAATATAATTTTTAACTTATAATATAATTTTTAAAGGCACATGTGATAGAAAAAATATTTATACTTTTTTAAGATTAAAAATAGTTTTTTACCATAGATAAAGGAAAAAGTGCACATATATGGACTTCTTACTAAGAGAACTCTTTAACGTCTTTTACTACAAGATTTGTGAAATATCATTACTAATTTTCTTGATAAATTTATTTTACAAATTAAGCACAAATTTGTATAACCATACTTACATGACAATAAATCATAAGTGACAATAAATAAACAATAAATATTGATGTGCAACTTAAGTATAATAATATATAACTATTGGAGATAGATACTTGAAATACAATTAAGAAAACCAACAAGGTTGTACTTTCCCTTAAATTTTTGAATGGCCATATATAACCTAAAAGTGTCTTTCTTATATTTGCTAAACTGCATAAGGATTAATCATGGCAAGTCCTGAAAATATACTTAATTATAATGGAGCCGAATGCCATCTATATGTTATTTAAGATAATGATTTTTTATATTTGCCAAAGAATGCATTCTGAAGATGAGTATACTTAATTATAATGGAGCCCAATGCCATCTATATGTTATTTAAGATAATGATTTCTTATATTTGCCAAAGAATGCATTCTGAAGATGAGTAATCTTAAGCATATCCACGTCTGAAAAATAGTCACAATCTAAATTGGTAACAAGTTGAAATCTATGCATAAAAAATAGATAATTTGTAAAATCTATCCTTCAAACTATAGGAGTAATTTAGTCTTTTTACACTTGCACTATATTTTTATGTATTTATATATTTCATAACTAATTGATATATTATTGAAGCTCATTATTTGATTTTATGAGACTGAAATTTTTAATTATTATTTATTTATTAATTTATATTATATTTATTATCTAATGACATTTTTAAAATTTGTCAAAAAAGAGAAGAGTATTTTTGTAAAATGGCCTTAAAATGCTTAAAAAGTCATGCAGGCTTTCAAGGATGTTCTATGCTAATGGGGCAAGTTTCCGAGTTGGGATATTACATAATTTGTTTGTCCACGAGAAACCACAATGAATTGCTATGACCATCCACATAAATCACATGTAACGACATATAATGGTGGAGAATGCATTGAAAATGCACTATTTTGATAATTAAAAAAATGCCCAAAGCAAGCCTGTTTAAATATATCAAGTTGCACAATAGTTAACTTCCTCTTGGTGTGATCTATCACCTCTCCTAATTTTTGATAAACAAGTTAGCTTTATATGAAAGTGATCATACACTCCCATCTTTAAATGCCGTTGGTTTTTCATGTCAACCTATTGAAAAGCACACAAATAATCAGTGATTAGTAAAATTATATATAAAAAAATGTAAATAATAAAATAAACAATCTTAGATAATCAACTAATATTGTTATTTCAAATTTAAAAGTTTGATTCATTTTAAAAATTTTGAAATTATAAATTTATTATTTTTGAATAATTAAATTTTAACTCGTTCTAATCAATTTTATTTATTTTTTCGTAATGCAATTAATCTTTTCTAATTTAATTAGAAAAATAAAAATTAAATTTTCATGCATTTAAATTTTATTATTTTTTAATTTATTTAAATAAATTTATAAATATTTAAAATTTTTTTGCACAACTAAATAAATCTAAATTTTGTGCACCCATAAAATTTAATTTAATTTAATTAAAATTTTATTTTTATTATATACAAACTTGAGCCTTTCATTAATTTATTAGCACAAAATTATGTTGCAAATTAGTTCTTTCTTATTTTTATAAATTCTAAGAAATAAATTACAAAAATACAATCAATATAACTAAACATACTTAATTAAGAAATTTTAAAAATATTATTTTTAAATAAATTAATTATAAATAATTAATAATTTAAATTTAACCAACTTCTAATCATAAAAAAGGTTGTATATTTCTAAAATATAAATAATTATTTAATAGATTATTAATAAAATATGAACTAGATACTAATTAGATCTTAATTAAATATTAACTAATAAAGAATTATCTAAATTATCAATAACATATTACTTATATATTAATTAAGTATTATAATTGATAATTACAAATTTAATTAATATTATAAATTTCAAATAATTTGATTAATATTACTATTTACTATTATATTATTATTAATATTGAATAAATATTTTATTACTAAAGTAATATAATATTAAATAAAAATATAAATAATTTTAAAGTTGAGTGTAAGCCAGCACTGACGGCATTTTTCATTACAGTTTTAAAAAAAATATAATGGTATTTTAATGATATGTATTAATTTATACATTTATATTAATATTATATTAATTAAATAATTAATTATTAATAAAATAAGTAAAAAAATTAAAAATTATCATTAATTAAATATTATAATTAATAATTACAATTTTAATTAATGAATAAATTCAGATAACATAATTAAGAATTACAATTTTAATTAATTAAGTATCAAATTAATATTATATTATATTATTAATAAACATAAAATTGCAAGTGGTTTCCACTCACAGCAAAATGTATATTAATTTATATATGATAAAATAAATAAATAACTTAAATTAATATTATGTTATTTTAATAATTTTTATCAATTACATTATATTAATTATTATATCGAAAAGCGCCCGCCCGTGGACCATACACCTGCACGCTACTCACGCATAATAATTATTGATGGCCATCTGGACGAGCGTACTGATAGCTAATTCTCCTCAATTTTTTTCGATATAATTAATTAAAATAATATATTTAATGCCCGTCAACACACAAATTTAAATTTTATCAATATCAATAAATTAATATTTTATATTTTTTTTTGTTGACCTTGATCATTAATTAAAAGTTGAGAATTAAAATTTAAAAAAAATAATTGAAAAATTATAAAAATTCAAGGTAACAAAACGAAAAGACATTATTTTAATCGAAATAATTAATAAAAATAAAATTATTAAAAATTTGTAAAATTAATTATTTTAATATAAAAATTTTTAGAGTTAAGTATTTATGTAAATAGTCTTTAAAATAAAATTATTTATATAAAAATATAATACTAATAATTTAATACTATTACATCAATATATTTGATTTTGGTTGATTCAATTGCTAAAACTTCTTGAAATGGTACAAGAGATTTCTTTGGTTGATATCGAGTGGGCTGAAATTTGGTTCTTTTTTTTTTTTTTTTAATAATATATATATATATATATATATTTAAAAAAAAAAAAGGAATTTACATGAAAAAGAAGTTGTGTGTTGGAGTTGTATGTATAGCATTTGTGTTTCCGAAAAGGCGCTCCGTTATCCATCGAGACTGGGCTATAGTAGCCCAAACGCTTTTCCAGTGGGTAGGCTCCGAGTCCAACACTCGTTTCTTCTTCAGTATTACTTATTGATTGATAGGAAGACCGAAAGCTCAGACAAGAACAGGGGAAGGGAAAAGAAAACCCTCGCTATTGGATTCACAGAGCAATATCAAACTAAGAAGGAAGAAAAATTAACTGAAATTTGTAGAATGGCCGAGGACAGTACCAGTCAAGTCGTCCCACCTAAGTACGATGTTAACGCCAAATGGGATGCATGTCTCGATCTTACCATACGTCGCTTCGTCTACTCTTCCTTGGCCGGAGCTTTTGGTGGTCTCCTCTTCTTCAGTGAGTTTCCTTCTCTTTTGTTTTCTTTTGTTTGCTTCCGCTTTTTCTTTTGTTTTAACCTGTCGTGTGAAGTATATAATTTGATGATGATGTTCTGTCTGTGCGATTCTTGAGAGACGGGCGTATTTTCTTTTACGTGAAATGTGGATTTTGTATCTGAAATGTTCTGCTCTTTGCCTTTAAATTGAATCCCAATAATGAGAATCATTTTCGGCCCCCAAAAATTATTACGTAGGTTGAGCTGCTATGGTTTACGTTCGGTTCCTTTTGCAACCATTGTATCATTTCATGAGCTATATGTTCTTGGAAACTTTTAGCTTGCCTATTCATATTAATGATTTAATTTTAAACAATTCGTAGTTTGATGAGCTTGCATAATAATTCATCCTCCAAAGATCATTATAGACGAGGTGTAAATGTCCCAGTTTCAAATGCTTTGCTACGTTGATAAGCACATCTTGCACGTTTGTACCCTTAAATGTAAAGCTTTCCAACAATTGTGTTGATTTCACTTTGACATTTTTGCTATTCTCCTATGCATCTATGGTGCAAAATCTGTTGGTTCCTGACCAATCTTTTGGTAACTCATCTTTAACAACAGATATGGTGAGATTGGAAAGGCATTTGGAGTTTCATCCTGCCTGGGTTTGTGTGCAAATAAGCTCATGTTTGATGGAGAGGGAAAGGAGAATAAAGCAGATTACAACTGTTAAGTAAAACTCAAACCAAAATTAAAGAGATATGAAGTTTGAAAATATAATCTCACATTGGGATTTATCACTTTAAACAGCCTATTCTAGGCGATTCATTTATTTTCATTTGATATAACAGTCAGGATTGATTTCTTAATTCGAGTTTTGCTTGGTGTTACCCCTTGATTCTTGTCTCCAACTTTGATTTCTCCTCTCTTATATTCTGAAAGACTTCCTTGTTCCACATTTTGACCATGAATTTTTGAATTCCTCTAGACCATCTGTTTCACTATTAACCTGGAGTATTTTTTTTAAATCTCGATGATGTTTCCAAATCAAATATGAAGAAGCGAGTTCCAATTTCTCAAAATTGGCTTCCAAAATGGGCATTTATTGGTAGCTACTCAAGCCAGGTTCTTGTGTATAATGAGGAAAGAGTTCCCCTTATCCATCCAAGGAGAGAAATTTGTCCGACCTTCAACAAATAACGTCAGCCTTTAGGTGAGACCAAGTGATATTCATGTTGCACCATTCAAGATCCTTCAAACCAGTCTCCACTAAAGATTATTGATGTTTCTCTTCCTTCTCATCCGTCTAGCACCTTGACATTAGAATCTCCTTTGAGAAGTAACGGGAACCACATAACAGAAACCAGTTCCTTCCAAAACAGCCTTCTCTTTCATGGTCTATGTGGCTATATACCTCTGAGATCCATCATTCAATCCCACAGAAACTTTTAATTTTTACGTGAGGCAGTAGCTTCTGGCCCCATGAAGCCCCTCAATGCACTGTTTTTATCATTCACACGACTACTGACCGTGTCCTTACATTTCCCTGAAGGGTTCCTACATTATACTCCAAATATTATTTCTCTGTAGATCGTCCCTTTTGTATCTGTTTTAAACCTACATATGTTTAAGTTTGTTTCAATAACTCTTTAATTACCCTCTGTTTCCTCCTATCTCCTGAACCTCTTATATTCCAATATAGAATCTCCATAAGAAAGTAACTGCTTAGAAGGAACTTCATTTGCATTTTATCATGATTGATTATTACCTTCCCTTTTGCATCTGTTCCACCCATGTGTATCCCCAGAATCACTCTTTCCCTTCCATCTTCTGACTTGTCCTTTGACCTCACGATTTCTGCTTCTCTGTTCTCATGGTCAACAAAAAGCATGCAAAACCTTCCCTCCTATCCCCACTGTTGATAAGCTTGTTACCATTGAAATTGTGTGTACATCACTGTGTTTTCTCTTTGTTGGTAAATATCTACTTTGTGTTGATGCTTTTATTTTAGCAGCATTTGCAAGTAACACACATTATGATTATTGCAGCTTTTTCAAATTCTGGCCTTGAATAAAAGAATATCAAATTCATGATTAACATGATGAATGAAAAAGTTTTTCCACTTGTTCATGAACCAAATATTTTAGACTATTGTTTGTTGACTTTTAAGTGGCATGGCATGAATATTTGTTGTTTGCTAATTAGATATTCTTGCGCTCCCCAAATTAACAATCTTACATTTATGACAGGGAGTCCGGTGACACGCTGGGCGTCAGTAGCTTTTGGTGCTGGAGTGGGCATTGGTTCTGCATACACAGACTGCTCTCGTATTTTTGATGAATCTCCTGCAAAGTTGACATCTCCTAAGATATCAGATCCTCCAGCTCCTCTGGCTCCTCAGGTAGGTCTCATAATTGCATGTCTGTGCATTTCTGTGCCCATGTGTTAGAGAAAAGCAATGGAGTATGCACTTGTTTTCAATGTAGATGTTTTCTTCATTTATAAGGAGCATTATATTTTTGCTGTGATAGATTTATCAAATATGTATCTACAAGTGGTGATCATGTGTGTGTAAACTGCCAGTGAGATTTATCGTTGAATATGTGACGAGTTACCAATGCCCAGAAGAATATCTTTTGGAGATAGCATCTCAATGGGTGTAAAATTGCTAGAGATCTTCACATCAGATGAACTTTTAGCTTAAATGGACTTTGAGTATGTCTATTTGTTGGTTCGTATAACCACAACTACAAATGTAGTGTTTTATGGTAAGATTGTTTGATAATGAGCTTCTCTTAAATAAGATATGTGAATGAAAAGCATAAATAATAACTCAGTTTTAAAAAGGAGAGCAACAGTGAATTAAAGGATTGTAATTAAGGGTTCAAATCTGTGAATTTTGACATTTGGAAGAATACTAATAATAACTATTTCATGTGATCCCTTAAGTTTTGTTGCGTGCTTGGTGAGCTGTATATTAACTTGATCCAACATGGGACCAGTGTAGGAGTGCCTTAGCATATGAAGTTTATCCTTTATGCAATAAACAGCATTAGGCTGTATAGAGCTCACTCATTTTTCCTCTTGTCCCATCTCTCCGTTGATTCTCTGAAAATCCAAAATTTGCAGCAAGAAATTTGGCCGGTCATATGTACAACGGTGCAAATGGCGGATTTAGAATTTAGTTTCACAGAAAAGGGTCTTAGGGATTGAGATATATTTATTTGATAAGAAAGGTTTGGCATTTCATTCAGATCACGATAGGTATTTGTTTGATGGTGAAAACTTATAAATATGTGATGTAAACAGTGCATGCACTGAATAAGCAACAAGGTGAACCGTATCCACAAAACGTGCATTGAGTTTTGTGATGTAGAAAAAGGTCAAGATTGATGAATGAGAAGAAGAAAAAAAATCGATCCTTCAATAATGAACTGAAAAACTAAATAATCAATCAGCTTTGGTAGATTGTGGGTTGTTCATTGAAGGGGTCTAGAGAAGGGATTATCTTCTAAAAAGTGGGTTGTTTAATTGAGGTGATCTAGGGAAAGGTTTGTCTTGTAGTGGGTTATGGATGGTTTAGTCAATGGGGCCTGGGGATTATTGTACATTCTCTAATATGAAGTCTTGCCTCTTGAAAGAAAAAGATTAACTTCAAGCTCTTAATGCCCCATTTTTTATTAGGATGAAGAGATTTAAAACCAAAGTTC
This sequence comes from Swietenia macrophylla, assembly GCA_032401905.1. Lineage (NCBI taxonomy): Eukaryota > Viridiplantae > Streptophyta > Magnoliopsida > Sapindales > Meliaceae > Swietenia > Swietenia macrophylla. Next base: position 5,169,872 of record CP135580.1, on the reverse strand, counting down.
AGTTGTAAGTTGATCAAAATTAATTCTCACAATTTCAACTTCTAAATTTCAAATTTTTCAGGAGTGATTTTCGATGACCGTGCAAATTGGAGAAATTATTTTTGTAATGTTAACTTCATTGAATTATGCTGTTAAAGTGTTATTACTTCTCATTCTTTTTGCAGGATGGACAGGAATGAGTTGATATTTTGAAGTTAACATGAAGTTGATTACTTTTGAAATCAAATCTTTCTTCAGTTTAGAATGTTGTTCTCTGTTTTGCCTGTGATGGCTTTTGAACATGTAGTACAAACGCTGCGTTTAATTTGATATACTGCACACTCCATGAGTGCTATTACCAATTCCAAGTTGTAATTCTATATCCGATGAAAATTTACCGGGGCAATGAAAAGAGAAATAATTGCTTTCGACTGAACCGAAAGCCTTTAGAATTTTCCACTTGCTGGTTTTTACATCCAGGTTTCACATATGGATTGGAAAAGGATCCCTCGTCATGTTCCTATAAATTCTTATTCGTTGTGGAGCGGAAAATCTTATTTTGCATGGTTGGAGAAAAGGAATTCTACAATGATCTGAATGGAAACTGTTTTGATGTTCACATTTCAAATTTCTAATTCAATTCTGAATTAGAAACTCCACCTTTTCATTATAATCGCCCTTTCTCTGGTTTTAATTATAAATTTCTTGATTTTACAAGCTGAACAGGAAGCTCATCATGCCCCAAACCGGGGGTTGGTTTCTTCAATTAATTACGGACTATTACGAAATAAATGACGGTCAACCGTGGCTTTGCGGAAACAACAAACACTATGACAGGAAACTGTTAAATAGTGCTACCATAGATAAACTCCAGCTACAAGCACTAGCAGCAGCTGCAGTAACTTCACCGCTAAGAAATTTACATGAGAATTTTGTTAAACTTAAAAGCATTCAACTCTTTGCAACCAAACCATCATGCAGCCAATTTCTCATTTCTGTAAAAGCCCGTTCTGCATCTTCATCATCTTCGGGAGCCATAGGTCGATGAACGAAGCTATGACCTCTGCCCTCGAATATCATCACCTTAGACCCTCTACCAATGCTCTTTTCAAGATTCATCAAGAAGTTTACCGGACAAAGAGGATCTTCGTCTCCTGAGATGAACAAGACTGGTACCTTGATGCTAGATGCCAAAGATTGATCTATCTTTGTACCATAAAAGCAAACCCCAATGCCAAAACAGGCACCCTGGTCCTGAGCCAGTACCTCTATTACTCGGCCACCTCCGAAACAAAATCCAATTATGCCTATCTTCTTTGAAATTCCTGCAGCCATTAATTCATCAACCATCCATTTTGTTGAGATGGAAATGTCATTTGCAACCCTTTGGAAATCTTGTTTTGCTATCCATTGTTCAAACAAAGCCTTAGGCCGGTCCGTGGACCATGGATCCCCCCGAAATAAGTCTGGAACAAGTACACTGCATTTTTGTGGCACAAACAGAATAACTGAGAAATTGACACTAAAATAACATGTAAAACTTGTGATATGCATGCATGTCAAGCAATGAAAGAGCAGATTTTGTGAGACAAGATGTACTTGTTTCATAGCAGAAACACATTAAAAAGGACATATACATGATGCTTCAAGATTAAGAAGCATACTTGTATCCATTGCATGCAACACGATATGCAAAATCTCTGGTGGCAGAATCTTCAAATCCAAAAATATCAGACAGCAACAGTACACCGGTTCCATTGTTATTTTTGACAGCCTTGAAGAGATAAGCTTGGATGCTGTCATGACTCTCCCCAATGGAAAGTTCCACTCCATTAACTAACTCACATGCTTCATCATTTGCACCATCTTCCACTTTCACTAGGCTACAAGATACTTTGAAGACGGTATTACTTGCAAATGATCTCTGAAAATTTATACTGCTCTTCCTCTGAATAAAAACTGAAGATTTACAGTCAGACGCCATAGTTTTTCAAAAAAGAACAATTAAGAAATAATCCCAGTTTCGACAACAAAATGCAAAGTTCACGGTGCATGAAGAATAACTGCAATGAAATGTACACCAAAAATGTCAAATTTTCTTTCACTATTAGGAAACAGTAATTGCATTGATGAAAATGGTCAACAAACCATGTACGTTCTCTGTACAAAATAAAAGACAAGTGATGTTGAGTTGGGGCAATATAGCTGGTAGCAAAAATGCAAATAACAACAGAGAAATCGGCAGATAGTAATCCAATTGGGGACAACTGTGGTGTTGATGCAGGGACAAGTGGATGTAAATCCTTTACTAATTGAGGTCTTAAGTAGTGAGTTGAGGTAGAAAATGCTAGTATTGTTACTCGCCGTCGTTCAAGAAATTTAGAGCAAATTCAAGTCTTTTTGATAAAATCTTGAATAAAATTCTCTACCTATTCTGCATTCAAACACATCCCTAGCAGTATTTTAAAGTTCAACAACATGAATCAAAAGCAGCTAAGAGCTCTAATTTACGTAAACAAAACGCAAATTCTTGGTCTCAACAACAATAGATAAGCATAAGCTTAAACTTGTGTAAGCAAAAGGCTGAGATGGAGACGAGAGAACAGAAGATAGTTCTCCAAAAGTAGAAATATATATGTATATGTGTGTGTGTGTGTGTGTATATATATGTAAATTAGAAAAAGTAATTAACAGCAGCAATTCAGAAGAGCATGAACGCACAGGCAGAGGAGAAGCCCAAGTGGATAACGGGCAAAGACGGTGAACTGGTCTTCTCACAATTGAAGCAGAAACTGGGAGCAAGGGGGTAGCCGCCAGCCCCATTCCTTTTTCTTCCCGTATGCGGATTCAATGACTTCAGTGTATGTCAGTCTGACTTAGATATTTGTTTCTTTGCTTTTGCGCCTCAAATCAAAATAGCCTCCTTTGCCCAAAGGATACGAACCATAATAATTTTATTTTATTTTTTAATTTTCTAATTCTCACGTTTATAATTATTGGCCATGCACAATATATTGTTTAAAGTTTAACGTCAAAAATTAAAATTCAACATCATCATCTAAGTTATTTGCATACCCAAACATGCAAATATTAGCACTAATGGTATCTAAACGTGACTCCTTGTTCAGACAGCTGCTCAGGGTTCCCTGGAGCTCCTTGAACATCTTCTTAGAAAACCCACTTGACTAATTGCTTTTTGTTGTTCAAAATGAATGGTTTCATTTTTGTAATTTTCTAATTGTTTCAAAGTCTTATAAATATCGATCAAATTCAAATTTTCTCATACATTTAATAAAAGGATGGAATCATGGTTACTTGTAGATAGAATACGAAGCAATCCCCAAATTTTTTTCTTTTTGAATGATATTCAGAAAAAAAAAAGTATTCTAAAAAAAATTTCTAGAATTAGAAGAATTATTTCTCTTAGACAAAATAATAAAGGATTTTCGAAAGACATCTTGAAAAGCTTGTATAAGACTTCAAAAGGGAACAATTCATTTAATCAAGATACACAGTGAAGATCATATCCATCCAATCTTGTTGTGCTATATAAAGTTTATAAATAAATTATTGTCTAAAAATGGGCAAGGAATATCCCTCTTTATGTTAAATAGGATGTATTGAACTCTTAATTCAATCAATACTTTTTTGTGACTGTCAACTAAGTATCATAAGGAAATTATTATTGGTGGTTCAATCATTTAATAACTAAAATCATTCTTTAATTTCATTTTTCTAGTTCTACTAGAAATCAAATATGAACGGATTATAAATAGATTATTTGGAGTATGTCATAGTTATTGAAAAAAAGTGTCAAAGCTATGCAAATGATTCCATCCACTATTATTAGTAAATAATAATGAAAAAAAATTTCATATTTATAAAAATACACAATTCACATAAATATAGTAAGTCTCATTTGGGTTGTTTTAATAATAGTCTTTACATTTTTCGTTTCACTTATAGTACGTGGAGGAAGTAGATTCTAAATATATATTCAAATTATATTATATATTTTATAGAAGATGAATTTATAATTTTTTTGATAATTTATTTATAATTATTAATAATTTATTAAAGATCACAAATCATAAAAATAAAAAGAATAATTACAAATTCTTATACATAAACTAACATTAATGCAAAATTATTAAAAGAAGGAAAATAAAACTACTTTGATCATATAAGTTAAAAAGTATAATATGGCAATAAAAAAGAAAAAGAAAAAAGAAAAACCATGTTAGTTTGTATATATTATTTTTGATCCTAGCTTTTTGAATTGAGAGAGAGAGAAAATTCTCACTATTTCTTAAACTTATGGACCTTTTAAGGCTTATAGATAAATTGATAAGCTAATAATTTTTTTCGTATTCATATTAGGAGGTTTCACTTTAAAAAAAAAAGATCCATGCTAATGAATTTGGGTCTATAACCAAATTTCAAGTCCTCCGTTTGATCTAGAAAAGAAATATTAAATATCATGTCCAAGATAAGGAACATACTTTAAACAATTTTGACAAATAATAAATAATGCTTAAATCTACGGATACTCCAAAACCTTTTGATTGCTCGATTGAGAATTATAATCTTTGGCTTTGGAGCTGAATCAACTTCTTGTTTTAGAAAACTTCCAAATTAATAAAAATAAGAAACAATTTCTCCATTACATAAATGGTTAGTAATTCACATTTTCGTTATCTTTAACAAAGTCAAATCCATTGAATAGATATTATAAATTATTCTATCGTAATTCTTAGTGTAATTTTAATTTAAGTTTTGCCAAAACTCATGGGAGTGTATTTATGTTTGGAGGAGTTGGTGAATGTAATCACGAAGAAACCGATCTCTACATGAAAATGAAAGAATCTAGAGTAGTAAGAAATGTATTTCTTGTTACAACTTTGTAAAATGAAATCCAATAATTTTACTTATAAAATCCTTCATAAATGCATGAATATGACTAAATATAGATTATTCAATAATTCTAATTATTATACAAAAATATTTTGTAAAATTAGTTTTCTATTTATTAGTACGAATATATAAATATTTTCTCTTTCAAAATTTGAGGCCATGTTTAACAATAAATGTTTTAATTCTTTCTCTGTTTTTTTTTTTTGGGTAAAATGCAATCAAGTAATATATATATATATATATATTTTAAAAAAAGCCTAATGCTAGTATTTTAGAAGAAAAATAATGCTATTGAATACAAATTTTTTGCATACTCTTCCACTAAACTCTCGTATAAAACTATACAAGTTGTTTTTTTTTTTGGACTCTCATGAAATTTAATCTACTTCTTAGAAAATACATAACATGTTGCAACAGTATCATATTAATTTGTGTGAATATTCTTTCTTTTAACTTCCATAAATTTTTATTTATTCTCATGAAAATACAAGACATGCGAGAATAATAGAATTTATATGAATTAATTTATGTAAGAATTTATACCTATAACACTAGTATTCAGTGAATTAGCAAAATGTTAAAATTTTTTTAAATTATTCTTATTTTTTGTGTTTCATATATATTATTTTTGGAAACATTCACTCGCTGTTTGACATAGATTTTAGAAGTATGTATTTTGTGTTCATTAAAAATCAATTAAATGATAATTCCACTCATGAGTATACTAATACTATCCAATTTATGGTGTCATGCTATATTTGCGTCCCAACTGCCACGTAACGCACATCAACTTCTAAAATTATTGTATAACTTGTTCCTTAATAATAATGTAGAATTAAAATTTAATTTTTTACTTGCATTAATAGCCATTAACAATAAATATGTTAAGATTACTACATCTCTATTGACTGTATGGCAAGCTTGGCAGAAAGCATTGAGATATTCTCTTTAACCAATTCCAATGACTTGTTCAGCCTCTCTTCTGTGTCCCTGAAATCCATTGCTTTTAACTTGACTTGTTGCAACTTCAGCATTTCTGATGGAGTTGATCCTGTCAATGCAACACCACCCAAATCCAGATTCAGAAAAATCTGTCATATATAGTAACATTTCGTATGACAAAGATGAATTGTTTTTCTCATTTTCAATGAATTTTGATGTTAGAAATCCAATTTAACAGAAAATGAGTAACGGCAACGCCATTTGTTACCAATATCGAAAAGCAGGTTGCTTCCATGATATTAGACCTTACCTTACAGACAATGATATAGAAATATTCCTCAACAATCTTATTATGTGATAAATTAAGGGATCCAACATTAAAGCAAGAGGCATTTGGATGAAATGTTTGGAGAGCTGCAAGAGCATAAGTTATAGAACTGCAAGAGAAAATATACACTTGCCTGAAACAGGTTGAAATGCTGCGAAAGACACACGTTCAGGTAAAGATGGAATGAAAGCTTCTTCACAATCGAAGGACGGTTCCTTACCAGCCCAGAGAAGAGAATTCAGAAGACGAGTCTGTAAAACTGCATCCTTAGGAACCTATTTACATGAGATAAATAAGCAGACAACTCCTATGCACCACAAAAAATGGTATGTGAAAGAATTAATATTACTAATGAACAAAAGTTTCCGAAGACAAAATCATAAAGGATCCGTTCTCGGCCTCATCCATAACGTTTCTCCTAGACAGATCAGCATACCAGATAACACACATAAGCAGAGCGGCAAAATAAGGTGCAGTTTCTACTGGATTCAAAAGTAAAACTATCATCCTGATTAACTGCAAAAATTTCAACCAAACTATGTTTGAGTAAAAGAAAACATGTCTAATTTGAATTTTCAATAGATTTGATCCAACTATTATAAATTTTAGCGTCTACTAAAAAGGTAATAACCAATCATACAATAAAATAACATATAAAGAGAAGCCTAAAATAGCATTTAGCTAAGGTAATATGAAGATTAACATGAAAAGTGACATGCAATAGTAACATGAATCATAACAACTAAGGGTGGGTAGATATGAAATGAACCGAAAATTTATCGGTTTGATTTTGGTTAAAAAAATACGGTTAGTATCGGTTCAGTTTTTTATTTGGACTTTGTCCAGACCACAAAAATCAAACTGATGTAATATATTATTTAATTTATTTGAATAAATATATTTATATTTTTATTATTTTAATAAGTACAAAGTGACTCCTTCATATTTAATTAATGTAACATTTCAAATGACCAATAAAACTAAAAATATTTTTTTCTCTAATTTAGGGCAATTAAAATTAAAAATAAATTTTATTTTTGGTTTAAACCCAAACTGTTAAACCGAATTAATATTTGTTGGTTTGGTTTAATTTAGTCCAAATAAAAACCAACAATTTGGTGAAATTTGTATCAAAACCGATTCAAACAGACTTTGTTCATCCCTAACAGCACCTAATAGAGTGACTTACATATTCTCCAGGTAAAACAAATAATAAATAAAATAAGAATAAGATTACACTTGCCAAATAAGATTACGGCAGAAAGATAGTGTCTTGTCATTAGCACACCATCATCCTTTTTAATTCTTTATTTGGACCACAGGGCTTCCATAGTGATATATAGTTATAAGCCAAGCTGTGTATATCCAAAGAGGATGATAACTCCAGCCAATCAACATGGCTATACCATCATTCTTCATCAAAATGTTTTTCTAAAGGGACATGATTGAATACTGTATCAATACTCTCCTTTTTAAGCTAGATTGGTCCACAAAAGAATTGGAAGGAGGAGGCTAACCATTCATTTCCATTTCCAATATGAAATGTCTTGGTCGTGTATGCTAGACAGGAAATGCATAGTTAGCTTAATTTAAACTGCCTGATAGTAGATCCCAATTGTTTGATCATTGCCACAGCTGTGGTGACTTGTATGTCCCATGCCCTCAGAAATTATATTTGTATTTTTTTGGTAAGAGAAGTCTAGTCATGCACACTCTTTGTTTTCCAGGTTTTTGGTCATGCCCATCTTTGAGAAGAATCTGATAGTGTCAAAATTTTTAGCTTCTCCCCATAGAATTGACCTTTTGTTCTCCTTCTAAGCTTGCAACTTCTCATCAAATAATTTAATAAGTCTGTGTATAGAAACCCTAGTTAAATCACTCAATTATTTTGTAATAATTCAAACTTTGATTTAGAGGAAACATGTGCATGGTCTATAATTGCAAAGAAATGATGCCTTTCTACATGAATGTGCGCATTCACACAAAAACACACCCCAACACAGTACAGAGAGAGTTGCATACCTTCAGTTTGATCTCCAAGCTATTCAAACTGTAAACAGCCTCCATCACAGCCAAAACTTTTGAGCTTACATTACTTGAACTGTTAGGAATTCCATCTTGCATCGGCATGACTTCACCTTTCAAGTAAGGATCTGCCTGCAAGTTATATGGTAAACATGAAACTTAGAACACATAAGAGTTCAAGCATGTGGCTCCACCTAATACCCAACAAAAACACATTGACATTGCAAAGTTTGAAAAAAAATAAAAAGGAAGATATGTAAGGAGGCAATGCCGTGTGATACAAAGATTGATATATAATCACGCTAATTGTGCTCCAATATTAAAAATAGATTTGGTCTTTTGATATTTTTCCAACTTAAAGGTTTGATCAATATTATTAAGCTGAACTTCAACCATAATAGAATGGAGTTGATTAGTAGATATTTTTTGCTATTTCAAACAAAAAATTGACTCAGTTCCAATCCAAAGAGCTTTAGACCTTAGTCATGCTTTGGATGTGGTATAAAGTCATAAATTCATGCAATTAACCATCATTTAAAAAAGTTTCGTAATTCATTCTGAACTAAGGTTGTGTAATGTAAGATGGTTGGAGAATGTTGATAATAGAGGAAAAATTATGCAATTAAATCTTTAAAACAATGTGAGCTGACAAGCCACAAGATTAAGATATAAATATCATCATATACATTAAGACAAAACAACAACAGACGATTAAATGATGTCTAGCAATATGTTAATGAAATGCTGAACAACTGCAAAGTCAATTAAAATTTTATTCACCTGAAGAAAATTGATGATCTTGACACGACCAACACCCCTTACAGAGACTAATGCTCCAACATCTAACCGCTCAACCTGCAAGTACACAAAATAAAGTTGATGATAAAATCGTATTTAAGGTCTGAAAGTTCTTAGTTTTGGGAGCTTACATTTTCTATAACAACCAAACAACCATATCTGGCAGCAAATGATGCTTTGGTTGCTGAGTCACTAATTGAAATAGGATCCAACACAAAATGCACAAAAAGCTTCTTTCTTGATAAAGACTGCAGCCAATAGAATGAAGTGAGTGATCTCAGAAACGGCATAGCTATTGTTGTTTTGCTTTCCTTTTTCACGGGAAAGAATAAATAAATCCTATTAATGAAAAATGAGGAAGCTAGCATGTATTATTTTTAACACAAAAATTAGAAGTCTTTATCATAATTGCTGAATTACACTAGGAAACCAAATATTTAGAGTACAACCAGATAATGTATGAAGATACATAGACTCAACCCCATGTCACCCTACAGAAATAAGGAATATTGCAGAAAAAATATGCAGAGTTTATGAAAATAGAATGAGGAAAATTCAATTTGTTGCTGTTCCCCCACTTGGTTGCGGGGTTTCATATAGGCATGTAAATAGAGCATTCAAAAAATCATACAACTAGGGGAAATAAATTGATGAAGATTAGCCATTATACTTTCACATTAGGGGTAGTCATCTAGTTTTTATAATCAATAGCAGTTCAATAATTCTACAAAATTGAGTGAGTAGGGCTTCTTGTTTCAATGTATAACATGAATTGTAATAAAGAAATGCAGACAAGTGTTCACCAGAAACTTGTAATAAAATGAAAAACAAAAAGATGGTCCATTCTCTTCCACCCTTATACATAACAAACACTACACACTAGTGCAGCTAAACAGAGATATTTGAAATTGTAGCAATTGTAGCAACGGGTGTTAATCAACAATACTAACACGATCGACAGAAACTATCCAAGCGAAAATGTGAACCTTACAAGGAACTTCAGTCCTCAACTTGGCATAGCCCATTAGCTTTAAATCGTTATCCACAATAATAATGATAATAATAAAAGTAATTGTAAACATGAAAAAAAATGTAACATAAATGTCAAGTACCTCTTCCAGCAAAGCTAGATATCTGGCTTCATATAAATGCAATATTTTACTCTCAGACGGAACAAGAACCTATAATCAAATAAATTTAAAAAAAAAAATGCTATTACTAAAATATTACAAACATTTTAGGTTAAGAAGACGAATAAATATAAGTAATTTCAGCAAAAAATGTCAACAGTCAAGTGAAGCAAGCAAAACCTCGTTCATATTAAAAGGAAGAAGTGGAAGCTCAACGGAGTTTGCATTGAGAGAGAAGCGTATTCGTCTCTGAGCAGAGGAAAGCGGACGAGGAAGAAATGTGCGTAGGAGATGGGTAACGAGTTTTGGCGCAAAGCTACAACTACTAACAAAGAATGAACACGGCGAGAGACTCATGCCTTCTTCTCTCTCCCTCTCTCTCCTTTTTTGGCTCCAAGATTTGCCGGTTGATACGTATCCCATCCACCAAAAAACGCAATAACTTCCACTTTGGGCCATACACACCAAGACATGCTTGGACTCGGATCCTTTATTTCATTCTTTTTCCTTGTCTTAAATTTTAATTGTATGTAAATTTTATTTTTAAAATAATTTATTCTTATATGTCACGAACACAAGTTATTAAAAACAATTGAAAAAATTAAGTTTGTATTAATTTTTTAAATATCAAATACCAACATATATCCTACTTGAAAACAGCAATTTCTTTTTTGATCGTTGGGAAGATATTTTTAATATCTTAACTACTAAAAATCTTTCTTCTTTTTAGCAACATATATACTAGGGATGACATATATACTAGAGAAAGTAACATATATGCCCTCAATCCAAGTTAAAATCCTCCTCTAAAAATCTTTTATAATTTTTCCTTAAAAAACTATTACTACAATATATTAGAGATGACAATTTTTAACATAATATACTAACTCAACACAAACACAATTTATGAGTATTAATTGATAAAAAATAACACAACTATTATGTAGATGATATGACACAATATAATTAATATTCGTGTCGGATTCAGGTTTATAAATCTCAGCACATAACTCCGTTTATAACATAATTACCTATTCAAATAATTTTATTGTGCTAACTCATTTAGGATTTAACAAATTAATTTTATAATATTTTTATTTTTAAAAAAATTTAATTTTATTTATATATTCTTAAAAGATTTTTAATTATATTTAAAATAAAATTGATTAGTATTTAAGAAAATATGATCATAAGTACCATAAAAATTTAAATAATAAGAGTATTACTGAAAGTTATAATTCAATAAGAGTATTATTGCAAGTTATAAAAATTTGAATAATAAAAATATAATTCAATACACTGCAAGTTATTCAACACATCTAACATATAATAAGAGTATTTCAAAATTTTTTATTATAATAACAAAATCAATAATTAGTTATTGTTATTTTAGGATTTATTATTATTGTATATTGACTAAGAATTTATCAAATTAATCAATGTTTAGATCGATTGTTTATTTTCAACACCCTTCAATTGTCAAAGTTAAAAATGTATAACAAATGCTAATACCATCAAAAATATTTAACTTATTATTTGTAAATAATTATTTATTATATTTTATATGTTATGAAGTTTAATGAATTGAAATATCAAAGAGGTCAATTATAGAAATAATGTGATTAATAATATATCCCAAATTTATCAACTTTAACATGCTACATATTTTAGTTATTCACGTTTTTATTAATTCCTTGGATATTTATTTTAATATTAAATAAATTTTTGAAAACCTATCAACAATCATATTGATTTTTCATATTCTATGTTGTTTCACCTCACTTGAAATTTTTTTGTACAGTCATATTGATTCCTTAATGAAAATCATCGAATAATTTGTGTTTTCTTATTGTTTTATATAATATATTTTATTAATTTTTTTGTAATGTATACATAGGATTAAAGGGCATATCAAGTGAAAATATCAATCAAGTGTTGAAGACATGAGAATAAAATTTTTACTTAGCTATCATCACTTTACTGTTTCACTTATGGGCGACTAAAAAGATCAAGTAGAAATTAACTAAGTGCTGGCTCAATTTATTTCAACAATCATATTGAGGGGTTTTTGTAGATATATAAGCTTGTGTTCTTAAGACAGCTTGTACATAATGTATTGCTATGGAAAGTTGCCGCCTTTAGATATGAGTTAGAGCAACAAATGTGGTTTTTGGTATCCAACTATGTGATTTAATTTTGTAAGATTAAGTTTTGGCTAATAATTGGTTAAATTTTAAAAATTATTCAACAATCAAAGGATTACAAAGAGTACGATGAATACATGTCGACTACATGATAAGTTTTTATTGAGTAATTGTATATAAAGCACTCTCAATTAGATCAATTTATTGAAGAAATAGACTTTAGCATGGTGGATGATAAAGATGTATTGAAGATGACCTTTATTTTCTTTGTTGAGAGGGTTTTACAAGGGCAAGACATTTATGGTAGGGTAAATCTATTTATATTTTAACTAATTAATGATCTTGAAGCATTTAAGAGTTATCTTTATAGCACAATATCGTGGGCATTAACATAAAAATATCTTTTTTTGGCATTAGTTGAGAAGGCAAAGAAATTCAAGAAGCTACATTAGAAAGTTAAGAAGCACACCAGTGAGCGATCTAACTTAAAAGGCTTTCCTATTGTATTTTTGGTAATTATTTATTCTTAGTTCATTGTGTTAGCATGTTATTTGTAAGTTATATGTTATTATATATTTGAGGGTGATGAAAGCCCCATTTTGGTTAAGATTATGGGTTGCTGGTGTTTGATGGATGATTTATATTTTGTTTAATAGTGTACAGGAACTTTTTTTGCAAGTTGAATTTTTTGGAAATGTCCATATTACAAAGAACTCTCTACTGAATTTTTTTTAAATTATATTAATTTCTTGTGATATTTTATATATGGATTCACAATGCTATCCTTAATTGTTAGAAAAAGTAAGACGAAAAGACAAATGACAAGCTTTCCTATATTTTACAATGGATTAAAATACAGAATGCTAAACACAACAACATTAACAAGTCAATGTTTGGAATGACAAATGCAAATGCTTATTTTATGTCAATGCAATTTTTAATTGGTATTTATATTCAATTACATTTCTATTAACAAATAATCGCTTGTGTAGTTTTATCCTTCTGTGAGCTAGCTCCTACACATGTGAAGGGTCTCTTACTGTACGTGATGTAATTATCATCTATCAAAATAATATAAAAAGATTATAAGAATGAAATTTCATTATCTTCTTGTACATGTCAATAGGACATCATTATGCCTGTTAATGATGATGATCTAGACACGAACCAGAGAAATGAGGTATAATCCTAAATTTTTTTTAATTCTTCTTTACAATTCATGCACTAATTCATTATATTTTAACATATACATCATGACTTGTAGGCACAACCGCCTCACGTTGAGGAAGACACATATTTTACACCCTTAGCACATATTAAAGAAGATACTATCTATTCCTTCCCCATATATACTGACTCTATGAGTATATAACTTGGGCTTCAACATGTACATGTGGATAAGGTTGTTAAGGCAATGAAGGTCATGCAAGTAAAGATAGAAGCATATTTACTATACTAGGAAGAGTTATTTCATTTTGAGATTGCATTAGTTAAATAGAAAGTGATACATGAAGTGCTCACATTATGGACAGAGATACATGGGTGCTTTAAGATTTTCACAGTATAGACTTAGCCTCATGTGTGCACTTGCTTAATTTTTATGGTAAATTTATGGTGAAAATTTCTCTTAACTTATTTTTTTCTAAATTGTAAGCTGGAGTTGATGTGAAAGTTGATAATCTTTTGGATGTTGCAATAGTTACTTCAAAGGGCTCTCACTCGAATCCCTCAGACATACACTTCGTGAATAAAATACTTATACTTTCTAGACAATGCAAGTCTAGCTAGCAGTACAAAAGAGCTAAATCGTTGGCCAATTCTTTTTTAAATTCCACTAAACTCTAGAAACAAAAGTTCAATGTGTTTCTCACATACAAGACTAATAAACCAACCTCTTAGCCTGAATGCATAGCCTTGGCACTAGTATAGTGCAGCTACACAGAGTTAGTACTAGTCCTACATGGTACCTAACTATATTTGGGAATAAGAGTAGTTTTTGGATGGAGGACAATGCATGTAACATCTTAAACTTAATATTTCATTATAAAATGCATTATTTCAACTATAATAATCTAATCATTCCATTATGCCACAACACATTAATCTTGATCAACACATATGTATACATAAGTGCTTGTATTTGACTGTTATGAAATTTCAACTTACTAATTTTGGAATTAATGTTAAAATAAATATCTCGTAAACTTATTCTAAGGAGATGTGGTAGAAGATACAACAAAATGAGGCATGCATAAAGAGTATCTTGTAGGTTAAGTGGTCTACCGATATGTGGTAGGTGAGATATTGCCATAAGGAGACATAGCAAATATTAATATATTTATTAACAATTAATGTTTATCTATACATTCATTAACAAATACGTGGTTATAAAAACGTTCATTAATAAATAACATCCATTAATACATGTCCATAAATAAAAAATGAATACAACCCGTAATTTATAATAACAAAAATTATTCTAACATGAATAATGAGGCACTCAATTCTTGCAAATTTATCTATAATATTCATACTAATTACATCAAATCACTTTCTCGATACCATATCCTTACTAGCAGAAGGTTTCCTTTAAACCCGATATTGACCAAACTTAGGATGTTAGATAGGTAATGTTAAAACAATATCTCGTATCTCACTTGCAAATATCTAGTTTGACTGATGTTTAATAAGATGGATTAGTTATGAATATATGGCAACAAATGCATTCATAGTATACTGATGTGAGTAAAGGTTAAAATGCTAAAAGTGCACGTGCTTGCATCTTAACAAAAATATTTGATCGTTCTTATCCTTACAAGCTTTTATAAATAAGGTTCCATAATAATTTTCTTTTTAAAAAGTACCGTCAAAGGTAAATTAAGCTTATTGATGACCAAAACCCATTGATACAACCATCATGTGCTATAAATAATATTTGAAATGATTATCTAAATCATTCTATATATAGGTGACAGTGTCAATATTGATAATGTAGAACCCATCCTTCAGATAGAGATAATTTAGGTTTTTTGTACTTAGACTGTATTTTCATGCATACACACAAATTATGACTAGTTGATATGTTATCAGAACCTATTATTTATTTTTATTAGTTTGAAATTTTTATTTATCTATTTGGGTATATATATTTATTTTTTATAATTAGGTAATGGTATTTTTATATTTTTTTAAAAAAAAAAAGAGGAAAGAAGGGCATTTTTATCAGATAGCCCTAAAATCCCTAAAAATCCATATCTTCTTCTTTTTTTCTCCCCATATTTTCGTCCATTCCTTTTTTCCTTTAATTTTTCACTCTCTCGTACTTGATTTTACTTGAATTCAATCTCCTCAAATTTTTCATTTTCCACTCAAATAAATCCTTTTTATATTCTCCTTACTTTTCCATCTCTCTTTTTCAAAGAATTTACTATCTCTCTAGAAAGTTAGTAAGTGCTTTAAATTATTTTTGAGAGTGATTTTAATTCCACACCTCTTTTTTGAATTTTCTGAGTTTCCATTAAGTTTTGAGTAAAGTTTCTAACCATTTTAAAGTTTTAAATTTTAATTATTTAATGGGTATTTATGTATTATGAATTAGCCTTTGAATGATGAACTTGATATTGATATTTTGAAATTACTTATGAGTTGTATGAGAATGAGAAAATTTTACTATACCATTTCGTTGCATAAAAATTAATTAAATGACAAGAATTTTTAATTTTGAATTAGATTTAAATTCTTGTTTATCTTGAGTTACGTTTTAATTTAAAAGGTATTTTAAAACTTGACTTAAGTTTTAAATAGTTATTTTTGATGTTTAGAAATTAGATTTAAAATTTAGTTTTAAACTAATTTGAAAAAGGTTAAATTTGACATTGATGGGGTGAAATAATTCGGAATAAGTATTAACTTTCTAGTAGTTTTTTTTAATTTATAAAAAATAGAATTATTTTTGAGTAAAGTTTAATAAAGATAAAATTGCAATACCCTTAAAAATCTTTCCAACGAATTCATTTGCCTTACTAAAAGCACTCATTTTTTATTTTATCTTTATTTTTTGCTATACCATTTTTTGACCTAGCACCATAGCCCTAAAGCATCTGCTTTTAAATTTGAAATACTGTAGCAAGGTTATTATAGCATACTGCAGTGCTAGTAACTTATAGTCGTGGCGTTGAATATGCTATCCCCTTATTTTGCAAATTACTTTTGAATTTTAAACGATCTTCAAATTAAATGATTCAAAAATTATTGAAAAATTTAGGAAATTTAATTTATTTTTTAAGAGTACTTTTTTATATTTTGACCCCATTTTTTCTACAATTATTAAACTATGCTTAGAGAATGATATTCCCTAAAAAATTGCAATGAATTTCAAAATAAATTTTTTGAACTTGCTTTCTATTCCTATCATTCAAATTATTTTTAGTAGTACTTATGTACTATTTTTACCCTTACACCTTATTCTAAATAAGGAATTTAATTATTGGAGCATGTTTAAGAACTTTACTCAATTTTATGGGCTAATAAATCTAATTTTTTCATAAATAATTTTGTATAAATTTGAATCTCGATCTATATGCATATAGGAGTAAATGAATATTTTTTGGAGTTGGATTTTTATAGACATATATGTGTGTGTTCTTTGGAGACTTAAGCCAATGTGAAGACTAGTAAATGAGTGTACATCCTTCTTGAATAATCAATGAATTATGTGCAATGTTTAATTTATTAAAAAATTATTTTGAATCATATGCTTATTTTAATAAATTATTTTAAATTATTTTAAGCTATTAGGGTGCTGGGTTAGTATATAAATGATTTGACACTATATTAGGCCAGTCAATGCCATAGTTCCTGCTATGTATATTCATCTATCATACTTTCCAATTTAGTATAATGAAGATCTTATTGTTAAGTATTTTGAATAGGACAATAAGCAAGAAACTAACCTACCTAATGACACATTCCTTGCACTTGGGATAAATGTTGATGGTCAACCATATGTCAATGTGCAAGTATCCTTTTTTGCTTAGGAAAATGTAGGTCCATCAGCTTATGACCTGCTACAGTGCATAACTTTTATTCCTCCACATGTTAATTTTTCAATAGATGCATTCTCCAGTACAAATGATGGTGTAATAGTAGTAGAAAAATTATATGAAAACAAAAATAAATTATGCAGGGGTTTGAGTTTACTTGCAATAAAACAAAACTTTCAATTTAGGATTCATAAATCTACATCACATCGTTTCAAGATAAAATGTATGGATGACAAATATAAATGGTGCATTTAGGCGATATTGATGCATGAGAATACTTACTTTTAAGTAAGTTTTAAGTAAGATAGATTGACCAAGAATACATATATATGTTTGAATAGCTATTAAATAAGCATCGTTAAGCTACCTCTCGATTTATTTGTAAACTAATCATAAATAAATTTATAGACTGTAGTAGAGTTTATACCTAAAAATATTTGAGATAATATTTAGAATGAATACGGTGTATTAATATCATATGTGAAAACTTAGCATACTTTAGTTTCTAGAGACCCTATTCATTCCTATAAATGCGTACCACTATACTGCCATGTTATAGAATATTATAACAGTGGCTTTGTGACTCAAATAAAAAAAGATGCTAATAACCATTTCTTGTACTTTTTTCATGGCTATTAGAAATTGCATCAACAGGTTTTAAAATTCAATTAGGCCAGTTATTACAGTTGACGAGGCTTTTCTTAAAGTAAAATATTATGGAACCTTGTTTGTGGTAGCTTGCATAGATGAAAATAATCAAATATTTTCATTGGCTTTTGGAATTGAAGATAATAAAATGATAATTTGTGGATATGATTTATACAGAAACTATGGAGAGTAATTAGTAAAGTGCAGAATTTAGTCTTCATTTTTGATCGACATTTAAGTATTAAGAAAACTATGCTCACTATTTATTCATATTTGACACATGCAATTTGTGCATATCGTGTAGTTGGGAATATCCGTTCAAAATTCAAAACAATGACAAAAAGCTAAATTTACAAGTTTATGATGTCTTATTTTATGGCTGCAAAGGCGTATTGTGTTAATAACTTCAATAAGTAATTTTCAAGGTTAAAGCGCTTAAATATTGATGTAGCTAAATATTTAGAGGAAAAAATTGGTTGTCATAGATATGTTTGAGCTCATTTACTAATAGAAGATATAATATAATAACGACCAACATTGCAGAATTTTTAAATACAAGTTTATGCCAAGTTCGTAGCCTTCCCATAACCTTATTAATGGAATACTTGAAAAGTTTACTTGAAAGATGGTTTTACGATAAGAGAAATAAAGTTTGGGAGGTGAAAACCTACCTAACAAGTAAGCTTAGGGAAAAATAAACAAATAGATAAATCAGGTAAGAAACATGATTGTTAACCCTATTAATCGATATGAATTTATGGTTAAGAATGGAGAAAAAAATACGATTGTTGACCAAGGCATAAAGATATGTACATGTGAAAAATTTGACTTAGATTAACTTTCATGTATACGTGCACTTGCAGCATGTAAACATATTAGGTTTCATTATACTTGTAAGAACCCAATACCATTACATTCAAATTAGGTGGACTTTGTACACTGGTTTTGTATTTGAAAATATTGTTGGATTTGAATTTATATTTTTGAATATTTTATTCGTGACATGGACATGTTAATGTAATTTGAATATTTTAATTTGCACTTAGACATATTGTTGGAGTTAAATTTACATTTCTAAATATTTTGTTTTGTTATATAGACACGTTAATATAATATGGTTATTTTTTTATTTGTATTTGGATATATTGTAATATTTGAATTTATATTTTTGAATTTTTTTTGGTAATATGGAACATTATGTAATTTGGATATTTTGATTTGCATTTGGACATGTTATCAGAGTTATAACAAAATATAAATTAAATTAAGTTTTATTTCAATAAAACAAAATTCTTATCCACATAACATAACTATGTGCAACAAAACCAAACTTATTTTCTAGAAAAGAAATTGCTTTTACATTACAACATGCAAATATGTTCATTTTTTTTTTATTAATAGTCATAAAGCTTTGTCAGTTTCTTGTCAAAAAGAAAATAAAAGTTACTTAAATAAGTTGTTAATACCCTTGGTTATAAAGAAAAGCTGCCACATTTTTATAATGTCAAGGCAAGTTACTCACCATTTTACCCCTCTTCAAGATCACTTAATAATTTCTCTGTATAACCATTTAGATATAATACGATAGTAGCTGATGTCATTAGATAATGGAAGTAACTCACATTTTGATATCTACAAAGTGATTTGAAATGAACAAAATTAATGTGCCATTTAAATGGACTACAAATCAATAAGCAAGCAATTGAAGATAAAAGAACCCAAATTATATGATTACAGTAAAATACAGTATCAAGGTTTAAAACACTGACTAGAGTGGAAATGATGTTGAGAACTAATCAATTGCATCAATACAATTACCAGTTTATTTTGTTTTTGTGTACACACCACATATCTTTTTAACAGAAAGTTTTATTCAATATGCACAATCAGCTTTGAACTATGCTAGCTAACAAAAAAGAATTGACATTAGGTAACTGAATGAGAGAAGACATTTGAACTTCGTGGGCATATTAAATTCTGAACAGGTAGAATCAAATCAATTTTAACCAGAAATAGCAAATACCCATTAAACATGACCAACAGAAAATACCAATTAAAGACCAAAAAAGCTCCTTATACATCTACAAGCTTTTGCCCACAACAATAGTGCGTAAAAATTATTGAAACAAAATTACACCTCTTCTTAAGTTTAAAAAGAAAAAGATTAAGATAAATATGTGTATTCTACATCAATGCAGAAAATAAGAAAAATCATAAGCACCAAGTCATTTTTATGTGATTATCTAGATATAAAACGACCTTTATGAGAACAAGCTTGTGTTGTAAAGAGCTTTATCTTCTCAATTACTTAAATAATTATATTAAAGTTTAGTTTGTTGCTATAGAAAGAAATATTTAAGGAAATAATAAAAGCAAAAAATTGGTGTCTCTCGACAAAAATCATTGAGGAAGCTCTTATTTTTTTTTTTTTTTTTTTGTTTCACCGTAATGCCTTGACAACATTTATCAACAGAGACCCCTTTCTTTTTTGCTTCTGTTCGCTTGATCAATTCATTGAATGTGGTAGTATTTATCATCATCCACATAACTCTATTTTCAAAATTTTTGAACACTCTCCAGTCTTATATACCAAATCAAACATTATCTAAAATTAATTACATAAAATACCATGATTTCTAAACCTAATACTATCATTCCATAACCCTAAATCAACAAAATAGACTAATATTTAGATTTTTCATAAACCAATCACATGAAACTAGCTTATATGGACAGAGAATAGTGTTGATTTTCTTCACACATGTCGTTCTTCTTCAAACGTAGGTGAACTCTATCTGTTTGGGGTTTCAATTTCTCGATTTCTTTTCTATTTGAATTTTGTCTTCCATGGTTTCTTTGCTTTCTTCTCTATTTGCCATGTTTGTTTCCTGTCTTTATTTTCTTCCATAGGTTATAGAAGAATCAATTTAAATGAAATTAGGCGTATTCTTATCCGAAAGTTAAGCAATTAGCGCCATGTACAACAAAACTTTGGCCAAGGGTTATAAACGTAAATAGAGGATAAATAATGTCAAAAGGCGAAACCAGAATCGGCCAGCAGAGACAGGAAGAAGAGTGATCCATAGCGATAGGCAAACTGAAGACCGAAGACTTCACGTGGAGAGAGGAACAATGGATGGACCCCCAGACAGCGATTTCTGTTCAGTCTGCCATGGAAACTTCAACGTTCCTTGTCAAGCCAATTGCTCTCACTGGTTTTGCGGTACAGTCTTTTCTTTTTATTCTCTTTGTTTTCTTCCATTTGCACCAAAGAAATTAGTAGCAGTAAATTTAATTTGCGGGGTTTTTCCAGGTAACTGTATTATGATGGTTTGGCAACATGGATCAATAGTTCAACCATGTAAGTGCCCTCTGTGTCGTCGTCCGATTACTCTGTTAATTCCTACTGATGATTCAGTTAGAGAACGGCATAATCCCGCTGTTGGTAACATTCTTCAAAGCGTTGAAACCTACAATCGTCGTTTTGGTGGTCCTTCTAATAGTCTCTTACAGGTATTTGTTTTCTCCAATTAATAATCATATTTACTTGGTTGATTGAAAGAATTGTAGTTGGAACTTTTAGTATGCTCATGGTATTGTTATCCCAACTCTTTTTATGCTGATTTCTTGAATTAAAGGATGTGTATTTTGTCTGATATTTGGACTTTGGGGTATGACAAAATTAACTTAAAACTTGTCTGGTTGGAACCTTGATTTGTAATTGATAGCGAAGGCAATGCCATTTAGCGCATTTGACTGTGCATTGCACGTTGATACTCAGGCCGTGAATTTACAAGGTTGAGTTTTGCGAATAAAGCTTCATGATACTGTTTCCATGTGGAAATTTTCCAACGTTGACAGGCATGAATCCTCCAGTATCTTTTCCAATGTGTTTACAATGCCATCATGTTGGATTGTTTTCATTGTTATGTATGTATTCTCATTCTCAACAGACTAACTTTAAAATAATTTATTTTCCAATTATCTAGATTTTCTCTACTGGTGTAATTTTTGTCTCAGTAAGAGCCACACAAATCTATTAATTGATCTCTGTGAGAGTTCCTTCTTCGCCGCCTTGTCTCACACCTCTGTACAGGTCTCTCCCCTCTTACCCCTTTCCTGCAGCTCCTAACATGAATAGTTTCATTAGTGTACAGAGCATACTAGTTTGTCTGTATTTTATTTATTAATTCTGCAGTAGGAAAGTGTCTCACTAATGTGTTGATTAGTTTTGCTTGCATTATGCAATATCTTACTTCAAAGCACCCATCTCAGCTGTAACCAAGATCTCGGCAGTTTTGTAGTCTAGAATTCACTAGAAACAGGCTAACTAATAAAGAAGCTGCAAAAAGATCTCATTGCTGAAATCAAAGGGTAAAGTAGAAAAACACTAGAGTAAAAACAAAGCCGAGAATGGAAGGATCTAAGCTCTTGAGCATCAGATGCAAGAATGAATGCGTCAAACATCTAGGACGCATGGCATCACACCACACATGACTGACAATGTCCTGGCATTTTTCATGGCTTCGTATAGGCATGTAAAGTTTAGTCTGAGGAGGCTAGTGTGCAATAGTAGGACAACTAACCTTGCAATAAGGTCTGCACAACAAATGAAAGTCAACTACCTAATAGTTACTGTCACTACAGACCATCCTACATCAGCTATTCCATCTCAATTAGCAAAATCTGCTCAAGTCTTGTCAAATGATTATGCTATATTTTGAATCAGTTTATACTCTTTTTCTATGACATCTTGATGCCTTTCATTTGTTCGTACCACTGTTATCTTCTGGTTCTATGACTCCTAATGTCTTCCATTTGCTGATTAAGTTGGATATAGATGATTTTCAGCAAGACAAAAAGAAATTGGACAGAGGAAGGAGTTTCCACTGCATATATATATTCCAAACCTCAATCTGAACTGTTTTCTAAGTTACTAGATGGTTCCATAGGTGACTGATTATGGGTTTTACCAAAACTTAGGTCATGTGCCATTTGTTAGTCTATTTATCTGTGATACTATTGTAGTGGCCTATAAAAACTTTGAGCTGTCAACATTTAGCTTTTCAAGAGCATAGCCACCTCTAAAGTGATTTAACTGTTATTTTAACTTTTGTTGCTGCCATTCTGATCTCTATATGAATCCCCTGTTCTTCCTTCCATGTAATATTGTCTATTGTTTGTGCAAGTAATTGGATTGTTTTTGTGTTAGGTGTAGTGATTTTCATCAATTCATTGTTCATCTCTATAAATTCTCCTTCAAAGTTGCTGGGTTGCTTATTTGTTAAAAGCTTATGAGAGCTAGTTAAGATGGCAGCTTGTTATTTCTATGCCATAATGCATGCTACTCTCTTTTCTCATTCGAGTAATGATATTGACACCCCTTTAACATTCTCTTAACAACCCTGCTATAAATATACCCCATTAAACAATGAAAGAAATACATATTATTTTTATAACATTTATTTTAATTTCTTCAATATTCTTTTCCTAAATCAACCCTGTCCCTGCACGTCTCTTCTTTGTTAACTGCAGTTTAAGTATGATTTTTTCTTAACTGCTCTACCCGTACAGGTTTTTATGTAAATAATCTTATTCCTGTCTTCGCATATTGATATCTTGTTCTTTCTTTCTTGAATAATTTTCATTTTATTGAATTGTTTTCTTAGGATCAGGGAAAAGTCCAATGGATGATAATAATCAAATCGCAGAGGAGAATGAGAGACTGAATGAACTATCACAGCTAGAAATTTGTTTTTTTCCATTTTGAGTGGATATCTAATACATAAGAAAATCATAAACTAAATTAAAGGAAATAATAAACTAAATTAACTTGATAAAAATATTTCTCAAGTTATGAGTGTATGAGAAAGTCACCAACAAAGATTCATCTGTTAGAGAAACCCACCAGTATCTTGAGGCTCTTGAGCTTTTTGATCAACCATCTTCTTTGATTTACTTTCATTAGAATGTCTGGGAAATTACTCAAATGATTGGACCTAAAATCACAAATATTCAGTCTTTTCTTTATCGTGCTTTAGAAAAGATATGTGTTTGAAAGGGGTTTATTTAGAGAAGAATTATTTACATACTAATGGAGATTATTATTTCTGAAATTATTTAATCGCGTGCATTTAAATAAGGGGTTTCAAAAGAATGACGGTGGCAGTAGTGCTACTCTTCTCATTCATTTATGATAAATGTCATGTTTAGGCAGCTTGTATGTAACTGCTAAGAGTTGTTTTGATAGATGATTCTGACCACAGAGAATGCAAGACCTTCCGTTCCTACTACGAAGATTGTTAAGGGAACTAGTGGATCCTCGGAGATCACTTCCTCTTGTCATCAGGGCCCGTGTTTACATTGCAGTTAAGTCATTGAGAAACCATGATTGTGATAATATTTTGCAGTGTAGTTATTACTTCAGTTAGAAAACCCCATGCATGCTTCTATATATATTTCTTGCAAGCAATACTCTTTTTTTTTTTTTTGGCTAAATGTGTTTTTATGTTTTTTCTTTTTCTTTTTTTTTTCCCTTATCTGCAAATTATTTGGCATGGTTGGCAGGGGTGGGAAGAATTCTCTGAAAACCGAGAAATCAACTGGTCTGAATCAGACCAGCCAGTTCAGTTTTCTTCATTCCTCTAAAAGTACTGCTCAGTTTTTCTTTGTAAAAATCAAGGATCTTGGTCTGGTGCTGTGGTCTGTGGTTATGTAATTATATCCATACCAGCACCCACCAAACCTGTTGCAGGTTTTCTCCTTGTAATACTTAACCCATCGCAAACTCCCCAAGATTTTTCAAACCCAATCTCTAGTAGGTCAGGTATCCACTGATCAAATTGCAATCCCTAGCAAGGAAATGAAGTTTGAGTCTCTGTTTTCATTCATCTTGGTAGCCAAACCAAGGTGTTGGCAATAAGCAAATCTTATTCAAATTTGGGTAGATTAGTTTTACAAGTTTGCTATTTAATTTTATTATTAACTTTGAGATTTTGGGACTTATATTGCTTTTGTGCTATTTCCACTTTTCTCACATCATTTTGATTATCATTTTAAACAAGTAATTAGGCCCTATGATTTGATAGATAAGAGAAATTATGTCCACAATTCAATATATTGGCTATATGGCTTAATAAACATGCTATGTGCACAAGATTGGTATGGTGTGTGTGATGAAGTATGTGCTCAAGTTTTTTTTTTCCCCCATATTTGGCATCTAGTGCATTATAAGATTTAAAGAAAGAGATCCTTTCTAATGTTCAATTTATGTAGAGATCCTTATTGTTTTTCTTACTTACAGATGATACTCAGTGCTGCCTACATACTCAGTCCCATAGACATTATTCCAGAAGGTATCTTTGTTGCTTTGCATTTTGTTAAAATGCATTATCTTCGTAACACCAGCATGATATGTCAATTATTGGCGTTAATCCGCAGCGGTTCTGGGGATAGTTGGCTTATTGGATGATCTCCTTATAGTACTCATCTGCTTTCTTCATGTTGCTGCCGTCTATCGGTCGGTGCTGTATTATCGTCACGGAGGTTCATGAACTGTCCTGAGCGCATGACACGAAGTTCATTGTCCTAATAGCCGAAATACATATTCTCATTTCTGTTTCTGTATTCCTCTTTACTGTAGAATTGCCATGGTAAGATAGTTGTATTGCATTGCACTGGATTGATGGATTTTATATTGACGATTAAATTGGAAATTGATTTTACACGACAACAATCTGTCTTGCAGTAATTCGTCGAAGTTATTGCAGGTGTGGGCAAGTGTGGCGACGTTTAGTTCTCTTAATGCATTCTGGACAGCATCAGCACCATCAAAATGCCATAAGTTGCATATGCAAAATTGACACAAGTTTTCCAAATTACCGATAAGTAATAATTGCAGTTTCCATCAAAAAAAGCATTTTATTTAACGATTTTACAAATTCCAAACACAAATCAGTAAAATTCTTGGGAATTTACGGTAACAAACTCTCAAAATATTGATATACAGGTTGCACGTGCGGATAAATTAGTCCATAGTTATTGTTCGATGCCGGAAGGCTTCAGGTTCTTATTGAACATCTCAAACAAAAACACAGTTAACAACTGGTCCGGCCTCTTTGGCGCTGCATTCATTCTCGCATTAAAATTTAAAAAAATAAAAATAAAAATAAAAAATAAAGAAAGATCCGGTTGTAGCATTCTGCATAGTCCTTGCTAGTCCAAGGATCATTCCTAGCGCTAGGCCATCTAGTTTCAGATATTGCAGAGGAACATTACAAACGTTGATCTTCTTATTGCTGCATAAAATGCATTGGCCACTTGCGTTGAACAGATTATAATAGCTCTAGTTTCCATTTCTGCGGGATCCTTGGCATTGAATTGCGCACCACTTTGCAATGTGCCCATGTCATGATCGTTGAAAGCTCGGCCAGAGGGAGGGCAAGAGAGTGCTAAAGCATTTAGGTAAATTAACAGTTGTGACTTTAATGCGAACTAAACCGATGGAAGAAACAGCTTTGTAAATATAGGTGTGGCTTGACTAATGTAACCGGCATAAAGTCCTAGAAATGCTTCATTACCTACTGTGGTCAATCCAAATTCAACGTCATTTGCATGAGGCTGAACGCGATTATTATCCAATGAATTTGCTGCAACTAGGCTTGATTCAATGTTTTGTATATCTTCACTTCTGGTGCCCTGAACCTTCCAGTGCTTCGAGCACATTAACTTGCTCCTTAGGAACTCGGTCATCGCTATGAAATTACTGTTATGAGAAATTAAGCCAAGCTGAAAGTTTGGTTCTGTTTTTGAGCCTGACCACAGAGTAGGAAGGACTGTTACAAGGATGTTCATTTTTGTTTGCTACTCCTTTCCCGTGTTCCGGACATTGTTCTATTAATGTTTACATTTCCAAATATTAAGTGCAGTGAAAAACAGAATGAGTTTGAGAACAAATGAGGATGTATTTCCTTTACATATCTAGAGCTGTATATATTCCATGCATACATCCAGTAAGATGAAATCTTATGAGTCTAAGCTAAGGATACTGTATCACCAAATGGGGATTTGGAATAATTAATGGCTTCCCATAGTTTTCGGTCAGCCAACATATGGGCAAACATTGGCTGAATTTGCATAGTTCAATGGAATCTAAATTCTTGAGAACTTATAAACTCATTCCAAAGTCTCAAAACTCAATGGTTCCGACCAAAATAAACAAATAAATGGAAAAACTGTCAAATAAAAAAAAAAAGTTGTTCTGTGCTTCTGTTTTGAAAGCAGAAAACAACGGGTTTAGTGTTTCTGGCCCAAGTTATGCAGCATTTTGGCTCAATCAGCCATTTGGCATCTATATTTATAGCATTAGATCATTCTGCACATTTCAAAATTTTCCTGTGTAATGCTCAAAATCAGTTCAAAACACGAAAAAAGAAAAAAGTACATGATATTATCGCCAAGTGTGAACCACAAATTTTGATTTTTTTTTTCTGGTCAAATATTTGTATTGTAGGATCTTTCTGTGAAATTAGAATTGCCTAATTTATATTCACTTAATTAACCAGAGAGTTATGAGCTATGCACGTTATGTCATCGAGCCTCCAAGCTAAATTTCATTACTTGTGATATTTTGAAAGGGAAATTGAAATCTATTTACCAAGAAAACAGTCAAACCTTGTATACTAATTCTTTGAAAGGTTGTTCTAACTTAAGGAGTTGTGATGTCAATCACTTCTATACTTTTCAAATTAAATAGCAATCTCAAACATACTCTAGTTATGCAAAACTGTCATCAAAATGGCTTTATTGTTTCGGTGTCTTACAATTCCCAAGCTCAAATAAGCAAATTCTGTTGAACTTCATGCTAAGCAACTCTCGAAATATGGATATACAGTTTGCTTCTGGTCCAAAGTTGCGCTCATCTCGAGCTTGCTTCTGGTCCTCATTGAACATTTCAAACAGAAACTCAGTTAACAACTGGTCTGGCCTCCCCGGTGTCCCATTACTACTCACATGAAGAAAAAGATCCCGGTTATAGCAATAGCAATATTCATAATCCTTGCTTGTGCAAGAATCATTCCCAGCACTAGGCCAACCAGTTTCTGCTACAGCAAGTGAAACATTGCCTGCATTGATCTTCTCCATTGCTGCCATATAATGTGTCAAACATTGCATCAAACCCGTTAAAATAATTCAAGTTTCCATCAACCACTGGATCTTTGACATCGAAATGTGGTATAGTCCAAGGAAAAATGCTCTGGGCTGCAATTGGTAAACATATTCTCCATTGAATCCATAATGAAGCCTGGTTGTATATACCTCGCCTACAATATAAGGAAAATATTTTTCGTGCAGAAGTTTCAAGAATCAAGCTTGTGTTGTGTTTGATACACTGTTTGAATTGGCTTAAATGTATGATACATATGCACAGCTTGTTTAGATATAAGCAGAAAAGAGAAACGTCACCACTAGAAAGCAGCAGTCGAATCATTACCAACAGAAATGTTGTCACGCTCATTAACTTGTTCCCTAAACCCGTCAGAAATCACTATGCTATTTCATTTAGGTTGTGTTTTGAGCCAGGAAAGTTCAATAGAGATATTGCTTCTTGTGTACCAGTGATGTTTACCTCTCCAAAAAGCAGTAAAAAGAAAGAAATGGTAGAGAGCAAAATAGGAATAGAAGGTCCTTTTTCTTACATTAGACTTCGGATTTTGTATCATTGATTGAAGATTTGGGTGTCTTGAAGTCTTGTGACGCTTGTTAAGGAATGAAATTATTTATTGGTGACTGAGTGTTAACCAAAAACTTGTTATGTTCTTTAATTTTCTTTTGAGAAAAAGTGATCAAGCAGTTATAAACATACTCTGGGCAGTAAATAAATTGTTCTCTCAGTAATCCGGAGTTGCTTTTAGTCCCTAAAGGATAACTGAATTCCATGATGTCTAATGCGGACGACAATCGTCTAGTAATTTAACTACTATTATGCACTTGTTTTAAAAAAGTTCTTTTTATCTAGGAGAACTGATTATTTATCAAACTAAATTCATTATCTGACACAGAATTTGGATGAATTTATTGGCAATTCTCAAAAATGATATGAACTGACAGCATATTTGGATACAGTAGTCCAGAATTCTGTTCTGCCCCTGGTTCCTTCTAATTTTCATTGAACATCTCAAATATGAAATATCAATTAGATTACCTGAGCGTCTTGGAGTTCCTTCCTTTAACACATGAAGTAAAGATTTGCATTTTACATTTGAGCATTGTCCTTGCTGGTTATGGTTTCTTCCCCGCACTTAGCCAGACGAAAACGGAGCAAAAACATTGGCCGCATTGATATTCACCAATGATGCATAAATGGCATCAACCATTGCACCAAACAGACTGCAATACTTCAGGATTCCAACCACCACAGACTTTCTGACGTTGAATGTTGCAAACACTATTGAAGTGTGATCTGGTTCTGAAACATGAGCAAAGTAAGCGTACACATTGATCTTTAAGTTGGAGCACTTGTGCTCGACAAAAATCCTGCAATATCAACCATAATAGGAAATGTATCCCTGGAGAACTCTCCAGTTGAAGAAGGGAAAGCTTTTCCAAGTACTGCTGGTGAAAAAATTGTTGTCAACATGGTACTTACTAGGCCAACTGCATGAATTACATTGTACGTGTTGTTGACAGTTCCTTAAACACATTTGGAATCAGGCCCCAGCATTACCTCGTTACCTAATGTGATCCAGCCAAACGCAACATTGTTCATGTAAGGAACAATGTTAGTATTAACCCACTCAGTGCCTACATACTATTAGTTTTAATCCACTCAGTGGCTGCATATTATTAGTCCACTCAGCGGCTGCATACTGGCTGAGTCCCAAGTTTTTATTGTCTTGATTTCTGACAGCCAAAGAGACTAGGAGATTTGAACATCATAATGCTTCAAAAGTTCACTGTCTGTTCCAAGAGTGATGAATTTAATTCCACACTTTATATTTTGGAGGAGGGAGACTATTTCCATTCCTTCCATAATTGACTCCAATGTGATGATAGGTGCCTGCATTTAACATAACAGAACCATGGCATAAGGAATTTCAGTTACAAACATAATTAGAGAACATTTGAACTATATGTGGCAGACATGAAATAAATCCAAGTCAAATGATATTTTTACATATTGAAATGTAGTTTTTTCATTCCTTTTGTCATCATCCATTAATGGTGGACCAAAAACTTATCAATCTCTGTTGTCTGTGGAGTAGAAAAGGAACATTACCAGCGCAAAGTTGAGGAGTTGTTAATAGCGCAATCATAGCCACAAATGTGCTCCAGTTCCACACTACCCCGTCATTTCTGCTATGAAACTTTACCTCCCGGCAGAGCTACCAAAATTATGCTCAAAGAATAAGGCAATTTAACCCTTGATTGATTGAATAAACTAACAAGTGGTCTGCCAACTAATTTTAATTCCAGAACAAGCTAATTCAATTAACACTAGAATGCATTCAGTCACATGGCACAGTACGGGACAATCTAAAAGGTAAGGAGCATTAATATCCTTCCAATTAAGTGTATCCAAATTATAAGGAGCATTAATATCCTTCCAATGTATAAACTTAAATGCAGTGTATGGAGAAGTACTGAAGTGAACTATTATATCTCATTAATTCATAAGGCATTGTATGTTAAGCACCAAACCATAGAATTATTGCAATTAACAATGCACTAACTGGAACATGTAGCTTTTTTATTACCATTCTAAAATTTTCCCTAAGTTTATAGTAAGGGTAGTAAATTCAATGCTGTATTCAATTGTCTTCTTGTCCAGTTCGTTCTGGCTAGACTCAGTTTTTACATTAGTCCATCATTCATGAAGCAGGAAAAACTAGCAAATTTATTTCTGAATATAGCAGCATGTTTTGCACTTGTAAAGAAAGGATTATTAGAGTTTAGGATCAAGAAAAGAACCATAAAGAAACCACATATTTATATTGCATCATTTGTTAGAAAAAGAGAAGATGTAACTTGATTAAAACTGAATTGCCTACATTTATTCTTTCTAGTGACACGGATTCCCCACTTATCAAAGCAAAACGCTTTTAGCATGGCCAACATGGATAAACTGGCTGCATATTTGGATAGAAGAACCCAAAGTTCTGCTCAACCCCAGCAGACTTTTGATTCTCATTGAACATTTCAAAGAAAAATGCTTCGAAAGTGTGGTATGGCCTTCTTGGAGTCCCTTTTCCTCCCAAGACATGATCCATCAAATTCTTGTTATATTTTTGTGCATTTTCTGCTCTAGTATATGGATCATTGCCAGCACTACGCCATCCCGTTTCTGATATAGCTAAACTCACATTTGGCGCATCAATCTTCTCCAAAGCTGAATAAAATGCATCAACCATAGCATCAAATAGATTATAGTACGAAAGTGGCCCATCGATAACTACAGGATCTTTCGACTGAAATAAAGCATAGTCCAGGGAAATGTGAGCTGGGTCTGAGGCATAGGCAAAATACGGATACACATTGATCATAAGTGGAAAACCTCGGTGCCATAAGTTTTGTGCTATGTCTTTGAGAACCCCAGCTGCTTCACTTTTAAAAGCTCCAGCTGAAGGAGGGTAAGAAGTTGCAAGTGCAGTTGCTGCAAGAACAGTTGTCACTTTAATATTTTTGGTTATGCCAAAACTGTTCAGTGATAGCAATATGTTTGTAATTGCTTGGCCGACATATGGTGCTTCTGCCCCTGGAATTATCTCATTCCCAACTGTGATATAACCAATGTTAACCTCGTTAATGAATGGAACAACATTGGCGTTGACCCATTCATTAGCTGCCTGTTGATTTGAGGCAATGTATTGAATATCTTCATTTCTCGTACCGAGAGATACAAGAAACGGCTTGCCTCGCAAGGCCTCTAAAACGTCATGCCTTGGCTCAAAAAGTCTGATGAAATTGATTTGACATCGTCCATAGAGGTCTATAACTTGTTGTGGAGGAGGAAGATTGTCACCATTCAATCCATAACTAACACCAATCGTAGTAGCACCAGCATTTTTAAAGTAACTTCTGTTAATAAGGTTCATATTAGAAGTCTTAGTGCGGGTTTTGATCTTCTAACACTAAAGCTAATGTTCAAAATGTGGTAGACCTTACCAGAAAAAGAAAGCTGTTGAGGAGTTGTTAATAGAAAAATGATTGCCACAAATGTCTTCCAGTTCCACACGAACCCTGTCATTTCTGCTGTGAACTTTACCACCGCAATATTTGCCAATGCAGAGACAGAGCTACTAAGCTTGTGCTCAAAGCATAAGACAAATAACCCTCGACTGATTATATATACTAACAGTGTTGTCTGCGCACTAATTTTAATTCTAGAACGAGCTAATCCAACTCACATTGCCATGCATTCTGTCAGGATAGACTAAAGCAGATGCAGCATTAATATCCTTCTAATAAAATGTATCTAAATTAAGTTTTAACTTAAATGCAGTGTAGAAGCCATATATTTAAGTTCACGGACAAAAAGGAAAAGAAATGAAGTGAATTATCATCATCTCGTTAATTCTGAAGCATTATATGGTATACACAGCCATAGAATTGTTGTGATCAGCAATCCACTAACAGGAAAAGATAAAGTTTCGACTGAGATTATAAAATTTTACCTAAATTTATCTTAAGGTAGTAAATTGAATCCTGCATTCAATCCACGTCTTCTTGTCCGGTTAATTAAGTGATTTTAGAAGATTCTATGATAAACCTTCACATGCTGGCTAGACGTCGGTTTTACCTTAATCCATCATTCTTGAACCAAATGAAACTGGCAAAGTTGTACATGAATAGATGGTTTGCAGTAAAAGAAAGGATTGTTACCGTTTAAGCTCGACAAAAAAGCCAGAAACAAACCAAATATTTATATTGCACTATTCCTGTTATGTCTTAGCAAATGAGAAGATGTAATTTGATTGAAATTGGATTGCTTGTTATTTTTTGCCATAACACAGATACCCAATTTACATTACATCAAAATAATCAAAGTAAAATGCTTTTAGCATGACCAAAATGGATAAATTGGATGCATATTTGGATAGAAGAATCCAAAGTTCTGCTCAACCCTAGTAGATTTTTGGTCCTCGTTGAACATTTCAAAGAAAAACGCCTCGAAAATATGGCTTGGCCTTCTTGGAGTACCTTTTCCTCCTAGGACATGATCCATCAAATTCTTGTTATATTTTTGTGCATTTTCTGTGCTAGTATATGGATCATTGCCAGCACTAGGCCATCCCGTCTCTGATATGGCTAAACTCACATTCGGAGCATCAATCTTCTCCAAAGCTGAATGAAATGCATCAACCATAGCATCAAATAGATTATAGTACGAAAGTGGCCCATCGATAACTACAGGATCTTTCGACTGAAATAAAGCATAGTCCAGGGAAATGTGAGCTGGGTCTGAGGCATAGGCAAAATACGGATACACATTGATCATAAGTGGAAAACCTCGGTGCCATAAGTTTTGTGCTATGTCTTTGAGAACCCCAGCTGCTTCACTTTTAAAAGCTCCAGCTGAAGGAGGGTAAGAAGTTGCAAGTGCAGTTGCTGCAAGAACAGTTGTCACTTTAATATTTTTGGTTATGCCAAAACTGTTCAGTGATAGCAATATATTTGTAATTGCTTGGCCGACATAAGTTGCTTCTGCCCCTGGAATTATCCCATTCCCAACTGTGATATAACCAATGTTAACATCGTTAATGAATGGAACAGCATTGGCGTTGACCCATTCATTAGCTGCCTGTTGATTTGAGGCAATGTATTGAATATCTTCATTTCTCGTACCAAGAGATACAAGAAATGGCTTGCCTCGCAAGGCCTCTAAAACTTCATGCCTTGGCTCAAAAAGTCCGATGAAATTGATTTGACATCGTCCATAGAGATCTATTACTTGTTGTGGAGGAGGAAGATTGTCACCATTCAATCCATAGTTAACACCAATAGTAATAGCACCTGCATTTTTATCACAACTTCCGTTAAAAAACCATCATGTTATGAATCTGCATGCATGCGATGATCTGCTAAAATGGAAGCTAAAGTGAAGCTAATGTGAAGATGCTGGAGCTTACCAGTAAAAGAAAACTGTTGAATTATTACTAGTACTGCTGTTGCTGCCACAAACATTCCTCTAGACTCCATGACAACCAAGCTAAGCTTCAAAACTGAACATGCAGAGTAAACTGAGAGAAGACAAAAAAAAAAATAAAGTAGAGAGATGGGCATGTTCTTGCATTCAGATGACGCAATATATAGGCTGAGCAGCTGATATTTCGGCTAAAGTGTTGTTTTAGACCAAGTGAAGTTTAGCAGAAAAAGTAACAAAACCCATGTGCTGCTGAGACATTGTAGTAATTGTAGAGTAATTATACTTTTATGTCAACCTTAGAATTACGTGCAAATGATGTAATCCAAAAAGATAAAAGGATCGTTTATCCTTTGTCAGAAAAAAGGTTAACATTCAGTGGTGAATTTACTAAAAGATAAACTTAAATGAGATGTGGAATTAATGAAGAGTAACGTTTCATAATACAGTCACCGGAAACAAGATTTCACATATCATCTCTTCAGATATCATATACAAAAAGTAAATTCACTATTGCACTCCATGTCATCAGTTCATTCTAGTAAAGGAAAGAAGCATGATCTTCTTTAGCAACATCATTTATTTGTCAAATTTGTATCTTGAATTATCCTTCTATTTCTTTCACTGGTAATTTTGTTCATGTACATCAAAATTATTCTTCTATTTTTTATTTTGTTAATTGTTGATAGCAAAACTTTTTATTTTGATGGAGACCACCTTATCAATTTACCTCTATTCAGTTTTGCTTTAGTCAAATCTAAAGAAGTTTTTATTTCCACTTTGGAGGAACCCAATTTAAAAGCTTGCTTTGCTTTTAAAGTCACAATTTTACTTTAATTCGTAAGATTAAGATTTTATTTATCATCTTAATCTTTCCAGTTCAATTATGTTAAGATTAGTTAAGGGTGAAGGAAATATTCATCCAATTCATTTCAAAAATAGCCCCACAAACCAATGGATTCGTTTTGCTCATTTTGTTGATTTAACTTCTTCTACCTTCTTTTTTATTTTACTCATTTCTCTTCTTTATTAATATTTTTACTTGCCATCTTTTAACTCTTAATCTGCGTACTGCATTGAAAATAATGTTAAATTATCAACTCTTGCTACAATTATCTCTTTTATTACAATATTCTTCAAAAAGAGAACTCAACTTACAAAATGGTAGCCATTAGAAATGGATGCCACTCTCACTCTTGTATTACAAAACCGCAAACAACCAAGCCCCATTTCTATTTTTGCCGAAACGGATACACAGGCTGCATGTTTGGATTAAAGAAGACAAAATTCTGCTCTACCCCCGGTGGGTTTAGATTTTCGTGAAACATTTCAAAGAAGAATAAAAAATTTTCTAAAATAACTTTATTTTAATCCTTCTTAATATTTTTAATTAATTCTAACACATTTTTACTAAAATAACTATTTTAAACAATTTTACCTTCAAACTTTACTTTTTACACTTATAAATATAACTCCACACTTTATTTTTTACATACAAAAATTTTTTTTATTTCTCAAATTTCAATTAATTTCAATATTAAAACTTTCAACATGTTATTTACAGTGTCAAATATATATTCCAGCATTTTATCTATAAATTAAAATAAAAGTAAATTTTTATACTTTAATTTTCTTATACTTTAATTTTTATGTCAATTTTAATTAATTTTAAAATATATAGATATTGCTATATAATTTATTGATCTTGTAAAATTTAATTTGAGTTATAAATAAAATATTTCATTTGTTAAATCTATTATCATTGTGATTTGCCTGAAAATTTGATTAAAAAATAAAATATGTTTGATATAATAAAGAGACAAAAATAGTTACCCTGGTGTGACTAAATATCGTCCTAATTTTGCCACACTAAGGTACTATTTGCACTCTGAGTTAACCAACTTAGAATATTATAAAATGCCCTGAGTTGATCGACTCAAGGTACTATTTACACTCTGAGTTGTCCCAACTCAAGGCTTGTAGCTTCCTATTTTTATAATAAATGTAAACTAATATAATTATATATATATATATATATATATATATATTATATTAAAATTATGTTAAATATAATTTATAAAATTTTTATTTTATAATTTTTGTTTATATTGACTTAATAATTTATTATATTTTTTTAATTTTTAATCTATTTTTATGTATTGATTTATTTTTAAAAAAAAATTATTATTTTATTTTTTGGTATTTTAAAATAATTATTTTAATTATATTTGATACAATTTTTATTTTATTATTTATTTTTCATTGAACTAAGAATTTATTCTTTTATCTTACAAATTTGTTTAATATATTTTTTATTTAATTTATTTTTAAAATATTATTTTATTTTTTATAATTAAAAAATATTCAATATTTATTAGATATATTTAAATATTTATTTAAAGTATGTGTATTTTAGTGTGGTCACACTAGAGTATTACACACACACACATACACACACACATATATATATATTATGAAATTTTTATTTTGTGATTTATTTTTTATTGAATTAAGATTTTTTTCTATGAATTTATTTAATATATTTTATGTATTTATTTAATATAATTTTATTATATTATATTATAAAAATAGTCCATGTTCAAATATATAAATATATAAATGTAGATATTTTGATATATTTCAAGTATATGGCTGAGAACTTACTTATTAGTGTTTGTCATAGAGAATCATGGGTTATATTACTTACTGGTTCAGAAAAATACCGTGATAGAAGAGTTTGACTCATATCCGTTTCAAGAAATATTAAGTATCATATATAATTGACTATGATATGTGACTGCACTTAAATTAATCCAACAGAATTCAACATTCAATTGAAAACGAGTTTCACAGACAGTTAAATAGGATCTGTTATATATGTGGATATTGATGATGATTATAATATTTTGAATTTTATGTGTAGTATTGTGCCAATAAAGTTTAGACATCTTAGTCCACTCTATGTTATCACGAAATAAATAGTTGTTAATAATGTTAGAGTGACTTGCACTATTTTATAGACTGTCGATGCAGAAATTCCTATACAACCGTTTATTTCTTCTTAGAATAGTAATCAGTTCGACTATGGTTAACATTATTCACAAAATGATATAAATCCTATAAATGATGCACCAATACATCATAAAAGTCTTGTAAGTCATGAAAGATATATGTCATGTTAAATCAATAAAGATCGTGTAGATAATTTTTTTCGGAGTCAACAATATGTGGAAGGTAAAGATACTGACATCCTTAACAATACACTGAGAACTCCATGTAGAAATTATTACGATAAAGATACTGATGCAATGACAAACTTGAGTTATAAAACAGATCAAATTAATAGATCTATGAGAACTAGGAAGGACACAACTGGACCATCAAGTTCTCGTCTTATGCCACCTATTCCACCATCATTTTCTCAACCACAGAATGTACGGTTTAGTTCTGCATACAGTAGTATATATGTAGGACAGCTTTTCAATTTGAAAAAGGAATTACAAGATGCATTGAATTTATTAGTGTTAAAAAATCGTTTTCAATTTTGAGTTTCAAAATCAATGACAGATCGATTTGAAACAAAATATGTAGTTGATGAATGTAAATAGGGGATTCAAACAACTAATATAGATGAAGACAATGGATATTGGTCTATTAAACAATTTGAAAAAGATTATACTTGTCTAAGTGATCAATTACAATCAAGCTACCGGTAAGTAAGTAGTCAGTCTATTGGTAAATTTATAGTAGACAAATTTTAGGATTTTAGTAGGATTTATACTCTAAACAACATAAAAAATGACATACACTTAAAGTTTGGAATATGTGTATCTTACCATAAAGCGTGGCTAACCAAAGAAAAAGTATTAAAATTAGCTTGTGGGGATCCAGCCGAATCGTTTAATTTACTGCCACAGTTTTATTATGTTTTAAGAGAAAGGAAACCGAGTATAATGACGCATATAGAAACAAATGAGGACGGTAATTTCATGCATTTCTTCAAGGCACTTGAAGCATTTTTAAGTAATTTTCGCACAGTAATTTGTCCCATAATTACTATTGACGAGACATTCTTAAAGAATACATATTGGGTGACCATGTTTATTGCTACTGTTTTTTATGGAAATGATCAAATTTATCATGTGGTATTTGGCGTGGGAGACTCTGAAAATAATGCATCATGGAAGTAGTTTTTTAGAGAAACTACGAGATGCACTTAAACTTATGTCAAATTTGGTATTTATATTATATTGACATGATAGCATAGTTAAAATGGATAAGAACAATATTTTTTTATTTGTATCACAATTTTTGTGCGTACTATATTGAAGAAAATTTCAAATCAAAGTACAAATTTAAAGACCGCAAGAAAGATACTTTCTTAATGAGATTTTACATTACTGTCAAGGCATTTGTATTTAGCGAATTTGAAAAATTTATGAATAAGTTGAGGTCGATACATCTTAATGCTGCAAACTATTTAAAAAATAATGTGGGATTTCATAGATAGGCCAGATGTTATTTTCAGTCCGGCGATATGACACAATGACCACTAACATTATCGAAAATATCAATGCATTATTAAAAAATATACATACTCTTCTAATTATGCCTTTAGCAGATTGGATACGATCAATGTTTCAGCATTGGTTTCACAATAAAAAAGAAGAAATTGCTAAATATGATGAAGACACCTTAACTAGAACAATAACTGATAAAGTTAAACTGAAAGATTGCACCTCTCTTACACTGTCGATCTATTCAGTTTTTTAATTTGAATTCGAAGTTAGGGGCGGAGGGGAAATTATTATGATTGATCTGAACTCAAAGATATGTCAATGTAGATGCTTTAACTTATAACGACTACCATGTGCTCATACAATAGCAGTAATTATATACGTTTGGGGACAGTATAGAGATTTCTATTGAAAATATTATAAGAATAACACACTTCTTACAGCATATATACCGAAGATTTATCTTGTTAGAAACTTAAGATTTTGGGAAGTTCCAAATGTGGTTCGGGCCATTATTGTAAAATCGCCGATAAATCGTGTTATATCTAGTCAATCAATAAATATACGCATTCTATCTTCAGGAGAAGATGTTGCAGTTCGAAAGTATTCTTATTGCAAGCAACACAAATACAATCATGCAACATATGGAAACTCGTTGAATTCAAAAAAAAAAAATTAGTCATTAAATTTTAAAACTTTTTTCTTGTGTTAAATGTAACTCTTTATTTTATTTAATAATTTGTATTTAATTTTTTATTTTATTTAATAATATTGTATTTAACATTTTATTTTATTTAATAATATTATATTTAACTTTTTATTTTACGTAAATCAATGACACATGCAATCCAATGCTCACTACCGATCAATGTAAGTAATAGAATAATATCGATATCGCTCTAAGATTTTAACACTTCATTGAAATCGTCTCTCATATATAGCTCAATGTCCGACAAATCTATTGCCTTAATGCCCACGTACCTCCAAATGTAAAGTAATCTTGACTATATAATTAAAAAAAATTATTAGCATAAAAAAAAAGATTTAAAATGCATAATAATACAAGATAATCATAAAAAAAAAATTTTATCAAGTACATACATATAAATGTGAAGAAACAATAGTAAAATTTTATGATATTATGTCGGGACACACTTTTTATCGATGAGTGATCAAATAAAGATGCTCGTCAATGTGCTAAGAAAATGATAAACAAATGTTAATTTGAGTCATCTAATATTATAAATAAGACAATAATAGGTAAAATAATTACAATATCCTCCAACAATACATCTAGACCAAAAATACCGTAAAACCATTAAGGAGTTAATGTGACCGAATGTGTCTCTATAAAAAATGCAAAGTTTTCTAACCATTGAAGATACTCAGTATATAAATCGTCTGAATAAGGAGTAATATGATATATAGTCAAGTCCAGAGAATAATATGGTAATGACCTAGTTAAAGGGACCCCGCGAGTTCTCTTCAAAGAACTAGTGTAAGGACTTTTGTCGTATGAATCTTTCTTGTATATTTTTTCAAATTAACTTTTACGAACGACTGGTGCAGACCTGTGTAATTTGTCAACTAATGGACCATTTGAATGGGCTAATGGTTCTTCTGCCTATGAAATAATCAAATATGATAAGTTCATTAACAACAAAACTAACAAAAAACTCACAATACCAATCAAATATCTACACAATTTAAAATTTAACACTAAAACCATTAAAAAAATCACAACAACAATTAAACATCTTTACATTTTAAAATTTAATACTAAAACCGACAAAAAAGTCACAACACTAATTAAATATCTCCATAATTTAAAATTTAATATCAAAACTACCAAAAAAAATTATAACACTAATCAAATATTTTCACAATTTAAAATTTAATACTAAAATCAACAAAAAACTCAGGACACTAATTAAACATCTTTACAGTTTAAGATTTAACACCAAAACTATTAAAAAAGTCACAACACTAATCAAATATTTTCACAATTTAAAATCTAACATCAAATTATGAAAAAAAAAAAAATCACAACACTAATCAAACATCTCCATTGTTTAAAAAAAATCACAACACTAATCAAACATCTCCATTGTTTAAAATCTAACACCAAAACCACCAAAAAAATCACAATGTCGATCAAATATCCCCACAGTTTAAAATTTAATACCAAAACTACCAAAAACATCACAACACCAATCAAACATCTCCACAACTTAAAATCTAACACTAAAACTAGCAAAATCTCACAATACTAATCAAATATCTCCACAATATAAAATTTAATACTAAAACTGCTAAAAAAGTCACAACACCAATTAAATATCTTTATAGTTTAAAATTTAATACTAAAACTACCAAAAAAATTACAACACCAATCAAACATCTCCACAATTTAAAATCTAACATCAAAACCAGTGAAAAAACTCACAACACTAATCAAACATCTCCATAATTTAAAATTTAACACCAAAACTGCCAAAAAAATTATAATACCAATCAAATATCTCTGCAGTTTAAACTTAATACCAAAATCAGCATAAAACTCATAACACCAATCAAATATCTATATAATTTAAAATTTAATACCAATACTAACAAAAATCTCAGAACATCAATCAAACATCTCTACAGTTTAAAATTTAATATCAAAACTACTAAAAAAATTACAACACCAATCAAATATCTCTATAATTTAAAATTTAATACCAAAATCAGTAAAAAAACTCACAACACTAATCAAACATCTACACAATTTAACATTTAACAGCAACAACCTGAACGGGTGAGATATGAGATGACAAATGTGAATGACTAGATATATGTATTCATCCACAGAAGTATGTTGATAACATATCAACTCAGTTTATAACATCACGTTTGATTCCGTGTATATTCTCTCGTATATTACGAACATTCTCTCTTATATCACAAACATTTGCCCTCAATGCCTCAAATTGATCCATCATAACCCTCTTAAACTCATCGTCATAATGTAATAATGGTACGGGTGTATGATATAATAATGATGCAGAAGAATGATGTCATGGCAGCACAGGAGAATGATGCTGCAGCGATACAGGACAATAATATTGTGGTGGCATTGGAGAATAATACTTTAATGACATAGGAGAAACACATTATGACAGTACAGGAGAATAATGATGTGGTGGTGTAGAAGAATATTATTGCAGTAGAGGAATGGAAGAAGTGTCCTGTGACAAACGAACATATATGTGTTACTTAGATACCAATTAATTTCGTTTAATTAAAAATATAAATCAAATTACATCAATTTATAATTTCTACTTGAGTGGAATGTAGCATAATATTATTTCCACTCATATAAAGGTTTTGGATTTCAGCACGTTTCACATAAATCTTACTCGTTAGCAAACTGTCCCAATATGTGCCTTCTGGTTGAATTATCTAAAATAATTCAACCACATATAATAGATTCCTCTAAATAGGCACAGACTGTAATATGGAAATTACTTGCAATAATTGTAAAAAATATATATAATAATAAATTTTTAAAACCGCGATTATACAATAATTAATCATATAATGTGTTAATTTGATGCCAAATATTTACCGTAAATCGGCTAAATAGATGCTTATATACTATTTTCTGACTCAAAACTCGTTTAAAATTTTTTTGCCGTAACATTTGTGGAATATTGTTACTCACTATAGTTATAAATTTATTCTACAAATTAAGTATAGACTCATAAATCTATATCTATATAACATAAATTATAAATACTTTAACGTGGTACATAATTAACAAGAATTATAAATTGATACTAATATTTATGATAAATACTTACAATGCAACAGTCATCCTAATAATATTGTACTTTTTCTTGAAATTCTTTCCTGAAACCTCTAAAAGTGTGGCATTATTCATGTACTTGTTATACTGCAAAGAGATCGATCGTCGCAAAAATTAAATTGTGTAAAGATAAACAGCAGATCCCCATGGATATTCGTTAAACAACTATAAATCTGCATGAACTCTTTTATTCCTACTAAATAAGTATCTTTCTAGTAGGAAAAGAAGTATTAATCATACCGCATCAATATATGTTATAGTAAAGAAATCTAACTCATTAAATACTGTATCTATATCATTTAAAGTACTAATGGTTCGATCTCCAAAAATTGCATCTTTTAACCGTGTATTCCTAAGTAGGTGTAAATTAGGAAAATGTTCATAATTAAGATCAATAATCAACCCAAACTTTACACATGAGAAATGAATGGCTTGGTCGCCAATAAAAAACTACATCTCATTAGAATCACCATTCGCATGTACCTCATATAATAACATCTAATAAATCAAAATAGGCAAATGATGTAAATCTCTAATATCCAAGAAGTGTCTAAAGTATTTTTGCCTAAATACATTAGCTTGTATCACACTTAATTTTCTTTTTATTTGGTTTATCATTGTAAATCATTCTAAACAGTATGTCTATGCGTGAAAGTGATAATCTGTAATAATTTTCAATTAAGGTTAATTTGTTATTTGTACCTATAAAATTATAATAATAATTAATTATTACTAATTACTATAAGGAAGAAATATAATTCAACTAAACAAGAATTTATAATTAAATTAATTTATTTATAATTTAACTAAATTAAAAATAAAATATTAAAATAAGACAAATAATAAAAAAATACTAAAATATATGACCTACACCTAATTCAATTACTTAACTAAATTAAAAAAATTAAAAAATTAATAATAATTTACATATAATTAATATTTTATTAATATAACTTAAAAAATATTAAATTTTAGCTATTTATCATTATTTTTTAATAATATATCATTAAACATAAATTTTGATTATTTACTATTTACATTCTCAAACAATATCTAATTAAATGTAAATAATTATATTAAAAAGTCAATCTCCTAAAAGAATATATAAGATTAAGTAATTTAAATATTATTTTAAACTAATTTTTAATTCAAATATTTATCTAAATTAAAAAAAATTTACCAAAAATTAATAATAATTTAAATATAATTAATATTTAATTAGATAATTACTATAACTTAAAAAATATTAAATTTTATTATTTATCATCATTTTTTAATAATATGTCATTAAATATAAATTTTAATTATTTATTATTTATATTTTTAAAAAATATGTAATTAAATATAAATAATTAAATCAAATCGCAAGTGTCCTAAAAAAATATATAAGATTGAATGATTTAAACATTATTTTTAACTAATTTTTAATTTAATTATTTAGCTAAATTAAAAAAATTACTAAAAAAATGTAATAATAATTTAAATATAATTAATATTTAATTAAATAATAACTATAGCCTAAAAAAATTAAATTTTAGTTATTTATCATTATTTTTAAATAATATACCATTAATTATAAATTTTAATTATTTACTATTTATATTTTTAAATAATATCTAGTTAAATATAAATAATTAAATTAAAAATTAATGTCCCAAAAGAATATATAAGATTCAATAATTTAAATATTATTTTAAACTAATTTTTAATTCAATTATTTAACTAAATTAAAAAAATTACAAAAATTTATTAATA
Source organism: Swietenia macrophylla (assembly GCA_032401905.1). Taxonomy (NCBI): domain Eukaryota; kingdom Viridiplantae; phylum Streptophyta; class Magnoliopsida; order Sapindales; family Meliaceae; genus Swietenia; species Swietenia macrophylla. The sequence continues at coordinate 5,125,659 of CP135580.1, read as the reverse complement.
ATTTAAATGTAATTAATATTTAATTAAATAATAATTATGGTTTAAAAAATATTAAATTTTAGTTATTTATCACTATTTTTAAATAATATACCATTTATTATAAATTTTGATTATTTATAATTTATATTTTTAAACAATATTTCATTAAATATAAATAATTAAATTAATAAATTAATGTCCTAAAAAATTGACATTAATTTTTGAAAAATGTTCTTAAATATTAACATTAATTTTTTAAGTATTATTTTTTATTTTAATTATTTAACTAAATTTTAGATAAATATAATATAAAAAATTATACATTTAAATTATTAAATAATATAATTAATAATAATAATTAAAAATAAAGAAATGATAAAAAAAAAAAAAAAGGAGAAGAAGAAAATGTTTCGACGTGTGCGTCGTGTGAAACCAGGGCTGACAAGCTAAGGCAAGTTTCACCACGCCCACATCAGCCCTAGTTTCATGCGCCCTGAGCTTACATTGCATGCACTAGAGTCAAAAAAATTACCTTTTGAAGTGCGTGCCTGAACGTTTTTTTCATTCTCCCCTTATTTTTTCGTTTTTCAGCTAATTTTTTTTACCCATATCATTCAAAATCTTTTCATTTATCAATTTTTTTAATAATTTATACATACATTTTATAGTACTCATATATTTTAAGTATTATTTTTTATAATTATTATATAATTAATTATAAATTAATACACACATACAATTATTTTTAAATTTATCAATAAAATAAAATTTAATAATACAACTATTTTTTTTTTTTGGTTATTGTTGTTGTTGTTGAAATTTATTTTTCAATCCGTACGTGTTTGTTTTTAAAAATGAAAAAGAAAGTAAAAAGAGACGAAGAAAAGTGAAGTAAGGTAAAAAGAAGTAAAAAATAAAGTTTAATTTTAAAGTAAAATTATTCGATATAATTTATTCAAGAGCATCAAATTATCAAAATTAATTATTTTATAAAAAATTTTTAGGATTAATTATAAATATAAAAAAATATTAAAATAGAGTAATTTTTCAAATTTTTTGTAGAAAAAGTATCCATCAAATGTCCTGGCCTCCTCGGCATCCCATTTTTCATCACATGAGACACATGGTTATTTTATAATTAAGATGATGGCTTGGCTTCTAACCAAGGGAAGGTAATAGTAGTAAATGACAACGCAGTACTCTATTGTGCGTGGTTTTAAAATGGCTGTTAGCCACTGTGATCTTCTCTGTCGACCTCTGGCTTTAAATTACAATTCTACTTAAAACTAAATATGACTTGGTTGGATAATAAATTTTGTGACTTGTCAAACAATGGCAGTGTCAATTACTTAGCTTGCGGTCATTTTTATGGAATTGACTGTTATGAATAATGCTTTGCACGTTATCTCAGATAATAACATATTATTCATTAATTTCTAATTTAATTTTTATAATGACCCAAATTTCGTTTAGTATTCAAGTATTATGATCTTAAAGTTATAATTATTATAAAATAAAATCGTAAATATATATATATATATATATCAAAATATAATATTTACTATAAAATATATCGTTTATCAAATACTTTTTATTTTTTGTGTTTTCAATATCACAATGTAAAACAAAACTTTGTTGTTATTCCATCTATATATCCAATCGATGAAAACATCACTTAAAAAAGCAAATTTGAGAAGTATAATATTACTTGATTAATACAAATTACCAACATCAATAATACAAGATCAAAACTCGATGCTAAAATAAAAAGGAGTAATATTGTACTTCTCAAATATTATCCAAGTTTTCACCATTTCAAGTATTAATTAAACGATAAATATTTATTATTTTTAAAATAATTTATCATTTAATTAATATAAAAATATCTAATTAGTAAATATTAAAATTTAAAATATCACTTAAAAATTGTAATATTATTAAGATTAAAATTCCTAATTTATTAAACAAAATTTTATACATCCAATTAAAAATCTGAAATTTGATATGTTTAGTTATAAATTCCCATTTTCATAGAGCCAACTCTTTTAACAGAAAACCTAAAATCTAACTTGCATGGTTGTGAATTTCTAATTTTTATGAATTTAGAATGGCATGCCAATGACATACGGTAACACTGTAGATCAATTAACTTATTTTTTTTAGATGAAACATCATATATCATTATCGCGTGTCTTATATAATTTTTTCTCTTATAAAATATAAAAAATATAATAATAATAATTTATTTTTTATTAATAAAATAATTTAGTACTAAAATAAAAACTTGAAGCTAAGAATAACCAAAGTAGATAAAAAAATAAGAATAATAAATAATATTGTCACATTAAATTTATATAAAGGAGTTTATATAAAAATTTGACATATACATACACTTATAAATATTCATACCAAATATGAGCAATTCATTTTTTTTTTTAAGCTTGACAAACAGTAAATTTTATAATTACTACCACGCACTTTTTAATCGTTCCCAAAGTACGTAGGAATCACCACCAGATATTACAAGGAGAATAATAACTTCGGATTCAAAAACAGATCGACCCTGTTTTAATAATAATTCTAATATTTAGAAAAGAAAAGTTAAAAAGAAAAAGAAAATAAAAGGAGGAAGACGTGTGTGATCAATCAACTTGAAAGAGAAATTTGGTTGCGTGGTGAGGCAAAGAAGGCACGGCTCCTTTCAATGTTCAAATAATATAAAACACATGTACAAGCCGGAACACTGGTCATCCGACAATGAACACTTATAATTCTAGATGAGCTGCATGAGATCTGCTTGGATGCTCAACGATTGTTAGCACAACACATACATTTACAAAGGTGAAACGTTCCATCAATCAATCAACATGGAAAATGATTCTTACACAGACTTCTCTCTCTAGTAATTTCAATGTCCAGAAGGCGGGGGGAGTCTTGATTTATCCCTTCCTATTCCGAGTGACAAGTCCAATAAATCAGCCCGCTGCAGGGGACAAAATGTATTAATCTTGAAAATTGACAGATAATAGTAACATTAAAGACAACAAAGAGTATATAATAGAAATCTTTAGAAACGAAGGGAATTGCTACGATACACAAGGGTGCATCCTACATTCTATAATTGAAAATTTGAACTGACAATACAAAACTTGAAACAAATAATACAAAATTTAAAACAGTCTTTAAAAAATAACTTAAAAAATGAAAACAAAAACTTAAAATACTTAACAAAAAACTTAAAACGCTTAAAGAAAAACTTGAAATGTATAAAAAAAAATACTTAAAATATGAACGAAAAACTTGAAATGTATAAAAAAAATACTTAAAATATGAACGAAAAACTTAAAACAGGATAATAAACAACTTGAAACATTTGAATGATGGTTTACATAAATGTATGTTAGACAATCCCAAAAGGAATGGCTCAGCATGGATATCCATTTGTGCATTTGAGCAAGTGCATGTTGGTGCATGGCGTGAATATGTATGTGTGAGAGACTAAAAGAAGAGTACATGCCATTTCTGTCAAATCCACACAGGCATCCAAAAAGACCTTTCTGCAAGAAATCAAAAACTACACAAAAGCACTCATTTTGCATGTTAATCAGATCAGATGTTATAGGACTGAAAGAAACTTTCCACATAGAAGACAAAAGCTGAATACTGAATATAAGACAGCACACACACTAATCTAGTCTTGCAGTGCTTTTAAATACACAGAAGTGCAGGATAATTACAGTTGAGCAGAATACTGATTATAGAACAACGCACTCACCAATCAACAAGAGTGCCCTAACATTTCAAATTTAGAAATGCAAGACAGGTGAGTAGTGCACCAGTAAAAAAACCATTGCTCATAAAAGATATTTACCTGACCAACACAAACACACACTGCAATACACCTGCAGTTCCTGTCCACACAGAAGGACCAGTTTTCACTAGCGAGTCTTGTATCAACAAACCTACTGATGCCGCCAGAGAGACAAAGGATACAACATAAGCGAAGAAAAGCCAAAGCTTCAATCTGTTGCAACAAACAAAATGATTAGCACCCATTATTGGAAACAGCAATCAGCAGAAGTTAATGTAAACTTTCATAGTGCATTTTAAGCTAGAAATCATGCAATGCAACTACTATAACAGTGAGAACAATAAACTAAAGTATTCAAATACACGCAACACATAGCAAGCAGATTAATGAAAAATGACTGACCAAAATCTGATTCAAAGTATAAAAACTAAATATAGAAATCATGCCACTGGGAAAAGATCAAATTCATCAGGCTTCTCAGATGATTTTTTTGGTTTTTCAAAAGAACTCCAATGAGTGCCTCAAAAATCACCCTGACATCAGAGAAGAGAAATATAAGTCATCCCTGATGACTAGCAAAATTATTTTTTTTCCCCAATTAATCTATCATCTTAGAGCTTGTGTGGCTTTGCGTCACCCTAATGCATAAATCTAGGGGCAAGCAAAACAGGCTATGGTTCCTGTTCCACTCAAAACTGAAGCCTATCCTAAATAAAATCGGTTCTTTAATTTTGAAACCGGAACCTATCTTATTTAATAGGGTACCTTATTTTTAGGGTCCTGATTCGGTTATATGGTACCTTATTTATCCTGAAAATTTCTTTTTGAAAAAAATAAACTGCAAAACATTAGGATTAGCTTTGTTCTCATTCCATTTCAAGTCTGGTCAGACTGGCTAAGCTGTAAGAAAGTCTAATGAGAACAGTTCTAAATGGAACTACCTTTATGAAAAATCATATTCACATCAACAAAACATGGTAATTACAAGAGGCAATTTCCATATGCATCGGTCTGCAACAGTGAAAATAAATACATGAAAAGACAATCTTAGGAAATAACATTACAAAACTTCCTGATCAATAAGGGAAAAGATTCAATCATAGCCCAATCTAAATGGCCAGGTCAGGCCAGGCATTACAAGGGAAACGAGGTGAGCATGCATAAATTCACAGGTACAACTTGCATCAACAGCAGAGAATGTCATGATAAAAAGACTTTTCAAGCCGCGAATGCCATGGTAAGTTCACAGGTACAAATGCCATAAATGCTATTATTTTATTTAGTTTCACATCATATTCCATTATTCTTTTAATTTCAACTTTCAAAGGACAGCAACATAGAATAATTCTCTTGAGAAGTCATTTGCTAGAAGTTTGAGTTTATCATATTTTGACCAAACACAGAAAGTTAAAAATAAACCTCTGCGGTGATTTTTTTGGCTTTCTTTTTTTTGTAGGTGAAACTATTGTTTTGGCCAAACCTAGTTATTTTTAAACGAATGATGTCACAAAAATAGAAAGAGAGATCATAATAATATTACAATCAAATCCAAGCAAATCTACTCAAGTTGCCAAAACACACAAAAATTTAAGAAAGAAAGCAAGTAAAAGTGTACCTAAACTGATTGAAAGCAAACAAGGGTGAAATTTGAAAGCTTCCGCCATGAAGAAAGAGAGGGCACTACCGACTGGAGAAGAATTTTTGAGAAGCTGGAGTGGGAGGCCCTGAGGGAGATTGCATATTCAGATAGGGGGAGGATTTTGTACCGTAGGCAGAAATGGAGAGGAATCAAAGACTCAGAAGCAAGAGAAAAATAGAAATTAGAAAGAAAGTGTTGGGTTCCAAATTAGAAAGCTATAAAATCCCAAATTTGTTTTATGCTTCGGGTTGGGTTTTTCAAGTCGGGTCCAGTCAGTTCACCAAATCAGTTTTGGCTCCAAACTTTTTGGAACTGGAACCTAACAGGTTATTTTCAATTCCTTAAATTGGGAACCCAAACCACTGATTAGCCCTAAACGTAATTATACCAACTCAGCTAATAGACAAACAGCACCAAGAAAGAAGCCTGGATTTAATAAACAGAAAAGAAAAAAAGTGACTAAAAATCACTTTATTACTACCAGTTTAAATTTAGTGAGAGTTTTAGGTGGGACTATACCACCACATCACCCATAATGATTTGGTAAGACTACCCAATTAATAAAAAAAATAATCACTCTTATTAATGTAAATATAAAAAAGTTAATGTAAGTGGTCCCACTTAAGTCAGAGGATAAAAAAAATTAAATAGTGAGACCCACCTTGACTTTTTTAAATTTCTACCAATAAGAATAATTTTTTTCTTTGCATTGATTGGATAGTCTCATCACATCATCATGGGTGATGTGGTGAGACAGCACTACCTAAAATCTTCTCTTAAATTTATACACATGCACACACACACACACACACACACACACCCCACAACTCTTAAATTAATATAAGGTAATAAGGTAAAATCCTATAATATGTGGCACTGCATTAACTAGATAACTCTTATTGATAACAGAGCTAAAGCCAAAATATATGAAAACATACAAAACCTAGGTCAATAGAAACAAAGTTGAGTTTTAGAACCACAACCCACTCAAAAATGAATGGGAAATAGGTAATCAAATCTCCCCTTATTATCATTCTCTCATGTTAACACAAATTGGTAATCAAATCACAATGAAATGGAGTTGGAGGAACCGAACCCCAAGACAAACAAAGTTCAGTTTCAGAACCAAAAACCCCTCAGAATTGGATGGAAAATGGTAATCAAATCTACACTTAATTACCTCAAGTCAATACAACAGGGGCAGTACTCAACAACCCCTTGGATTCATTGGTAGATGCTAGACTCTAGCCATGCTGGCAGAAATGAGGATTTTTAGCCAAAAAGATTGAGGATTAGAGAAACCCCTAATGTATAGAGCTTTGTACAAAGTTCTCCAAAATTTTTGTGTGAAACAAAGTTAATGGTAAATCAGACAAATAAAGTATATAGGAAGCTCTGTTTTGAAAATTGTTTTTTGCTTGATAAAGTGGGTTTGAGTGGAGGATTGGTTCTGTTATGGAAGTGCTATCTATACATTGCAATTAGCTCTTACAGCCAACACAGCATGGATGCCTTAGAGAATCAAAAGAATGAGGAATGGTGGTATTATATTTTGTTTATGACCATCCTGAAGTGTGGCAGAAAAGCATTCGCTGAGATTGTTCAAAAGATTACTTCAGTTGTTTGACTTGCCAGGACTATGTACTGATGACTTTAATAAAGTGTTGAGTTTGAATGAAAAAAATTGGGGTTTCCCTCGTAATCCAGATTCTATAGCATACTTTAAGAGGAGATTAGAGATTGCGGTTGAAATAGAATGGAAGGGCCTCTGTTTCACCTAGTCAGACCATAAGTTTGGTCTTCCACTTGTGGAAGAAAGACTTGATTGATTTCTATGTAACCCTAGGTGGTAAGGAATCTTTAAGGGTGGTTTATTCATGCACTTGGAGTCATGATGTTCAGACTACTACCCCATCATATGATGGAAGTCAAAGAAAGCAATGGCATAGCCTGAATAAAAAGGAGAAGGGCAAGAGGTTACATTATGAAGCTATGTGGAGATCTTATGAAAATTCTAAAGATATTATCAAACAGAGATAGATTGAGGATAGCTACTGGTATAATGGAAACACAACTCAACTAATCAAAGCAAAAGTTGAGGAATCAAGATAGAAATTAAAGGCGTGGAGTGCAAAGGAATTTGGCAAGTGCAAAGAATAATGACTACAGTATTTGCTTGAATGGAACATATCTATGAGGTAGAAGCAATGGCTGTTCCATACACTTCGCCTTGCATTGGTCCAAATGGGCATTCTGAAGAAACTTCCATAAAGTTTTGCTATAGAAAAAAGATGATTACTTGTCCATAGGTTTCAATTTTCATGGATCAACACCATTGCACCAACTAACATGCATTCCAACAATCCATTCACAATACAAAATCAAAATCAACCAAAAAAAAAAAAAGAAAATAGGTAATTCATTTGCCTCATTTCGTTAGAAATCACAAATGACATAATTATGCAAACCTTTAGCCAAAAACGTTAAAAGACGATGTTTAAGAAATAATATAGCACCACAACCTACTAAAGAATCCAACATCCAAAAACTCAATCTGCTAAAGTAGTAAACAGTAATCAATAATCATTCCAATTAGATAAATAAAAAAGGGTTATAGCTAAAATTCAATAAAAAAAATGCTGAAATCAAACTAAATCACTAACCTCCACTCGCCTTCTTCGTAAGGAGAATAATCGATGTCCTCTTTTCTCACGCAATTGAACATCAAAGCCGCAATTGACGCAAAAATACCTGCCAAAACACAAAAACTCACATTCACAAACACAATCAGATCCCTAACAACACCATATGTACAGATGTAGAGAGAGAGAACCTGGAAGATAGTGAAGGAAGGAGACTTTGACGGAGCTGCAAACGACGGCGTCGATCCAAAACCACCAGCCGGCTCCAAATACAGCTCCAGCCACACCGGGACCAAAGATTGCCCACAGCTCCGCTAAATCCATTTCAGATGATTGATCGAGTCGCTTCGCTAGTGTTCCAGCCTAAACTGTTAATTGCTCTCTCTTGCCGCTTCTATGTCCCTTCCCAGAGAACACTTCCCTTTCCTCTTTTTTAACTTTTTTGGGGTTTATCAGATGCCTCCCCTAAGGGGTATAATAATTTCACTTTGTAGAATATATTTGTAAAATCGTCCATTTACTTCTCTTCTGCATTTCTTTTATTACGAGTGAATTAACTTAAAAATAAAAAAATTTATAATTATATTTATTTTTTAAAAATAATATTTTTATTAAATTTTTTAATTATTTTTAAGTGAATCACTCCCCAACATTACAATGAATATTATGTTTTTTAAATAATAATTTAATTTTAAAATTACTTTCATATCACAAATATTCCTATCAATACTTGAATCGGTAAATTTTGGTCCTTGAATTTGATAGCTCCTACCATTGATTCAAATTATCTAAATAAATAACTCATTTTTACACGATAATAACAATGGTTTGATTTACATAGCGGTATCATACTCTTTATATTAGTTTACTTTAATCAGAAATATATATATATATATATATATATTTTACAAAATTAATTTATTAACACAAAAGGTAACAACATCAATCAATAATTAGAAGTCAAAGGTGTTAATGTCATTGTATCTCTCAATATGGGTCAGACACAAAAAGCAACATTAAACTATAACATAAAATGTAAAGAACTATGTATATTTTGAAAAAATAATTTTTAGTGTATCCTTTTTTCTATTAGATTTAAGATAAATGATAACCCGACTCCTAAAGTTTGGTGCAATTGAAAGTATATGTGTGTATGCATATTAACATTTTAATTAATTAAGATACTACTGCAAGTTATTAGTTTCTTTTTGTGCACAACTATAGTTGTGGGCCACTTCATAATTTTAGCCAACTTTATTTATTTATTTACCAAATGTATCATTTTTAGATACAAATACTCTTCTTTATACACAAAGCTTTTGATTATTCTCTAAGACTGCTAACGAAGCATGGAAGAAGGAGAATTTGGCAAAATTGTGCAATTGTTTGTAAATTTTTGTTAAATATTTTGTTGAGACAATAAGAAAAATTGCCTGCCATTTTGTAGAGATAATTGAAAAGAGAAAAAAAAAAAAAAAGTTGTCAAAATTATCTAAGTGGTCAAAACAATAGAGAAAACGACTTAAATTATCTCAAAAAAATTTTGTTAGGACAATTTAGACAGTTTTTCTTTTTTTTTTTAGCTATTAGACTAAATTTTTCGAGATAATAAAAAAAGTCCAAATTATCTTAAATCCTTTGTATTTGATTTTTTTTTTATGAATTTCATTTATAAAACGGGTATTTATGTAAAAAAAAGTACATTTTATTAAAAAAAAAATTTTGAAGTTGATTACTTGATTAAAGCTATAAATGGAGCACAATTATGACTATTTATAAAAGAAATTCAAAATTATTATAACATGTGCTAAAATTTTACTTGGTATGAAATTAATTTACAGCGACATTATTATATCACACTCTCAAAATTTATATCAACACTGTTATAACATGCTCTTAAATTTATTGATATAAAGATTACATCAACATAATAATAACAACTTTTGAAATTTTGTTCACAAATTAGAAAATTTATACTCCCATTTTATATGTGAAAATCTACTTACAAATATATATATATATGCTCTCATTAATATCTCAAAAATATATTACCAAATTGGGGGATTTTTACTCCCATTATTATTCAGAAAATTCTTTTCTAAAATTGAATCACTCATGAGATAAGAAATGAGTTCACAAATGCGTACGATTGCCATCTCATTTCCATTATATTTAATATAAATACAAACAAACAAGACATCAATAAAATAATTTTAAAAATTATACATAAATATAATTTTTTATGAAATTAAAAAAAATACTTATTAATAATAAAAAAGTTATATTTGACTATTAGTTTACTAATTAAAATAATTAAAATAACTTTAAGTACATAAATTTATATATTAATATTATTTTTCACATAACTTCTTTAAAGTTTAGAAAACTAAAAAAAATCAATGAAAATTATTTTTTTTTATTTTAACATCTAATTTAATTTAATTTAATAATAATACATAAATTAACTTTTAATTTTAACAAGATAGTACCATAAATTATTTATTTTTTTAAAATTATAAACTGTTTAATTTGATAAATAGATATAAAATATATGATGTAAATATAAACAAATAAGTATTAAAAAATATTTTAGTTGTTATAAAATATTTTATAATGGTTGATTTATTTATATTATCAAATTAAAGTTAAAATTTTTTAACAATAGCCAAAATAATTCTATATAAGTAATAATTTATAATACTCATTTGCATATATTTATATTATATAATTTTATATATTTTTATTAAATTAATTATTTATAGTTCTACCAAAGCAAATATTTTATGATATTGTCATATTAAAATTGACATATAATTTATGTATATTTATTAAATTAAATTAGATAATTTTTGTTAATTTTTAAATATCAAAAAAAGTATGAAATATATTATTAATTTAAAATATATACATAAGGTAAGATTTTATTAACCCTTATAAACCTTAAAAATACTTTTCTTCAATGTAAGATTTTATTACATTTTTTTTTATTTAATCCTGTGATGCCCTTATCACAATAAAACTCTCAAAATGTATGTCTTATTCTGTTCCAAAATTTATAAATTTTTCATGAATACATTTGTTATGCGTAGGTATTAGGCGAAATAATAAAATTATAATAGGTTTGATTCTGATCCTATTTATCACGAGCTAAATTTTTACTTTTTTTTAAAAAGTATTAACTAAATTTGTCATTAAAGAAATTGTCTTGGGCGCTCTATATAAATATTTTTTAAAAAATAATTAATTAATTTAGAATTAACATGAAACGTCAAAATAATTTATTTTATCTTTGGTACAATAATAAGTTAATTAAATTTTAGTGAAGTTTTAATTCCATTTGTTTTTTTTTTGTTTTTGTTTTTTCATGAATGCAATTGATATAAATTTAAATAGATAAAATTATAGATAAGATATATGCTAACTAATTTAATTAATAGAATTTATAACGGTTAGAGATACAAACTTTTTATGCAAATTATGTGATACAAACTGACTTAATTGTGGTAATATTAGTTAAATAAAAGTATAAAATTTAGTTATTAAGTTTGTATTTTTTTATTAATCAATATAATCTTGTGATATTAATTTGTATAAAAAATTTGATTTAATTCATAAAGCATATAAAAAGATGCGAGGTTTATTTTTGGTTGTGTTATAATTCAATAAGAATTTAATTATTATTTTTGTAATTAAAGTGTGTGTGTGTGTGTGAGAGAGAGAGAGAGAGAGACTTACAAACTTTATTTTTTTTGGGTAATTTAAATAATTAAATTATGAAATAAAAGAGAGTGATATTGTACAGCTCGGTAGCGTGCACAAGTTTTTCACTAGTAATAATGGATGAGAATTGATACTCCTTGATCGTCCAAAAGTACGCCACGTGTTGAAAGCAGGGCAACCACACACGAATGCTAATCTAATGCGCAACGACATATAATTAAATTCCCCTATAAAAAATACCTCCCAAATCGAACCGTCCTGCCTCCCTTGCCTGCAAAAAACGCGAATCTCTCTCTCTCTCTCTCTCTCTCTCTCTCTCCTCTCCTCGACAGCGAAATCGAATTACGAAAAACCAAAAGAAACCAAAGTTGCATTTAAAAAACCGGATCCGAGAAACTATGCACCAGAATAACTGAAACCCTAGCCCTAGCCGCGTCTAATCCTCTCTCTTTGTCTTTCCAACCACGCGTAAACACTGAAAACTAATTAGATTTAAGTAATAAGGGTTAGGTTACAATTAGGCTTAGGGTTTTTTTTTTTTTTTGACACAGAGGAGCATGCGAAGGGTTATATTGGAATTAGAGTTAGGTTTAGGGTAACGGTTGTGTTTTGTGTCAAATGATGGAATGTGGCGGTGGTGGAGGTGGAGGTGGTGGTGGTTGCTTGTGGTGATGAGCGGAGATTTTCGATGTCACGAGCAGAAGAAGATGACGGGTAGGGGTGCGGAGGGGGGTTGTGGCACAGAGGAGAGGCCTTGTCAACCCGCCGTTCCTAAAATTCCGGAGAAAATTTCGGAAACTAAGAACGATACAGTTTCGATTGATTTCTTCATCCAGGCACGGAAAGCACTTTCTGAGCGGTCCCCATTTGATGTTGGTGAAGACGGAGTATCGAGTGAGACTAATTTGCCAACTTGCTTAGCCAATTTGTTGAAGAAAAATGATAGTAGGAAGCGGCACAAGAAGTCACACTCAGGTGCGGTTAAGAAGTCTTCTGGCAAGAGCGAGAGGTCAAAAGGAACCAACATTTGGGTCGAGACTGATGAGTATTTTAGGGACTTGGCATTGTCAGATGTAGATGCATTATCTAAGGTAGCTTCTGTTAGTTCCTTAACTTTTAAGAAGTGTTTGCTGATTCCATTTTTTGGAAATGATAATGGAGATAGTGTGAATGTGATTGGGAATGCAAATGTGACTGAAAGTGATTGTGTGAGTTGTGGGAGTGGAGATGTTAATGCGGTCCATCTTCAGGAAGAGTTTAAAGACGAGAAAGAAGAGGATGAGAAAAAAGAGGGTGAGAAGCAGTTTATGGAGACTGACAGTTTGCCAGACGATACTTTGATTAAAGAAGAGAAGAATTGGATTTCTGATTCATATGTTGGTTCAGAGTGGCTTTTAGGTTGTAGGACTAGGGCTTTGTTAACTTCAGAGCGACCTTCAAAAAAGAGGAAGCTTTTAGGTAGTGATGCTGGATTGGAGAAAATTTTGATTGGTCGTCCTTGTGAAGGGAACGCAGGCTTATGCGACTTCTGCTGTGCTGGTGATATAGGAAAAGAGTTGAACAAATTGATTGTTTGCAGTTCATGTAAGGTTGCAGTTCATCGGAAGTGTTATGGCGTGCAAGAGGATGTAGATGGCTCTTGGCTGTGTTCTTGGTGCAAGGAGAAGAACAATCCCGATCATTCAGTAAAGCAGCCATGTGTTCTTTGCCCCAAGCAGGGGGGTGCCTTGAAACCTGTTCATGGTCAGTCTGCGGAGTTTGCACACTTGTTTTGTTCTATGTTGATGCCTGAAGTCTACATAGAGGACATTATTAAGATGGAGCCTATTATGAATGTGGGAGGAATAAAAGAAACCCGGATGAAATTATTGTGCAATGTATGCAAAGTCAAGTGTGGAGCTTGTGTTCGGTGCAGTCATGGTATGAACTGTTGGTTACTTATTTTATACCATTCTGCATTTATTTTTTGCTGGTACATTTGGAGAGCATGCTAGTAATTGAAATCTGTGGCCTACATATGCACCTGATAGGGTGCGGTATCGGTATCTTATGTCAGCTCATGCAATTTATATGGTGCTGAATTCCGTACTAATATTTCTTTTTTAAGAATTCACTTTATATTTATCTCTCATTAAGCTGATGGCTGGTGTCAATGTTTTCTATCTTCTAAATGACATGACTGGTTCTGGTTAAAGATTAATGGATGAAGTGGTGGATTCTACTTTTGAGTTTTTAATATAAATATCATTTACATTGATGCTTCATGCTTTATATAAGAGTTCATACATTGTAGAAGTTCACACATTGTTTATTCCCTATAGTTTGAATAGAGGTGGCTGAATTAATCTGTATGGCAATTCCTCCCTCATGCACATGTAAATGTCTTTTGGGATGCATGATTGATTTGGATGCACATTTTTCTTCTGGATGCACCTGATGGCCTGATTTAATTGTGGATTTGACTTTGTAGTTAAGAATTTTAATACATTTTATTTTTTGAGAGACCAGACAGAGGCAAAGGACCTGAAGGATGTGCCTAATGCCATATATTGTTATTAAATTTAACATTTTTCAAGATACTGGAACTTAACTGAAAATGAGGTAGTTAGGTTTTGGTTAACCAGAAAACATGCCAATATGTTAACCTTCTTTTCACATTTAATTCTCTGTTGCAGCATGATATTTTTCAGACAGTACTATTAAGTCTTACCTGCCATCCTTTGTTTTTGTTTTTTTTTGGGTTGATGAGAAACAACATACCTGCAATTTTCTTTTTGAGTATTTGTGTAGTGTACAAAACCACGCCTGTGTTGAGTATGATAGCAAGATGTCACTTATGATAGAAGATGTTAATAACTGGGGATGTGTTAACTCTGTGAAGGCATTCTGAAGACAGTTGAATATAGGACCAAAAGGTTGAGGCAACTGAGACTTTGTTGTAGGGCTCATTTAAAATTCTCATTACTTGTTTTCAAGCTTCAAATTCTCGTCCAATGTCATCTAATGTCCTATGCTCAGCTTCCTTTCATGGGTCACAAGAATATATGGTGCGATGTTCGCTGGGAAGCTCATTGTCAAGACAACTGCTGCTACTAATAAAATCTTGACAAAGTTTAGGTAGTGTATAAAGTCATGCATTCTTATAGGTAACAAAGTGGTAGTCTGAAATCATTTCTTTTTGCTGAAACTTTCTTGAAACAGGGGTTCCTCCACAACTCTTCCTCTTCTGCTGATCTGTTATAAAACCTTTGTCTATGCTATTTTTATCACCTCAGCTGCTTTCTGGAAATGTGGTTTCTGTGTTTTTTGTTTTACTGAACAAGTGGTATTTTTGTGTATGTATGGGTGTATATATAGGTGGTATTTTGTTTTGATAAGGGCCTCAACAGAGTATGGGTATTCTACATGAAAATTTTAAGAAGTGGGAAAAAGAATGGTATTCATTGCCATTATTTATTTATTCTCATATGCTTCTTACTTATTATGTTTAGCATTTGAGTTTTGGTGGGGATTTAGGAGGTTGTATGTGCAATGTTAGGACTCGTTATAGAAGGAAATAGCCCCAGAGTATCATTGTTTGTGTTCTTGTGTCAATTAGCAGGTTTTTTTTTTTTTTCTTATTTGTTCTGGCAGCTGGCTGCTTTTGTATTGTTTCCTACTTAGGTGGGAGCTTGTGGTGTGTGAAAGGTCTATTAAAAGGTTCATGTTTTGTTATAGGTTTTAAATAGTTGGTTATCAAAGTTTTGAAATTAAGATTTCTATTGCATTAGATTTGAGAGTGTACGTTTGTGTGTTTTCTAACAGTTTTTAGTCAACATGCTCTTGTGATGGTGGAGTACTCGGTCTTGCGTTCCTGGTTCTTGCTGTATGATTTACTCATCCTATTGTGTCAGTAATGTATGTTTGTTAATTGCCTTGTGATAATAGGCTTTTTCTATTGTTGGTTTGTTCAGGAACTTGTAGAGCTTCTTTCCATCCTTTATGTGCGAGGGAGGCAAGACACAGATTGGAGGTTTGGGGAAAGTATGGCTGTGATAATGTAAGCATATTATATTTTTATTATTGAATCTGTAATTTTACAGTTTTCATGTGTTTTATGTTTTCTGATTAAAATGAGTTATGTTTTATGTGCTTCTGCAGGTTGAGTTGCGTGCTTTCTGCTCAAAGCACTCAGATATCCATGATAATAGTGGTACTCCACAGACAGGAGATCCTTGTTTAGCTATTGGCAATGAATCTGCTGCTTCCGGCAATCTTCAGCGGATGTTGTCAATGGACAAATTCCAAAAGTTGAAGATTTCTCGCAAAAATGGGGAGAAAATTGCGGTTCACATGGAAACTTCTGATGCAAATACTGATAGATCCTGTGATAGCGAAGAATCTGAATTTTCTGATTCCAGATTAAATGCTGTACCTATGTCAGAATGTGGTGAGGTGCAGCAATTTACACATACAGATATGTTGGACAAAAGTGATAATGAGGATGTTAGTCCATCTGCCATCCCAAATTTTACACTGATTTTGAAGAAGGTACTAAGAAAATATTTTCAGAAGCAGTTGATTACGTTTTGCTGTAGACTTTATTTAGATTCAGCTTGTTCATAATCTTACATCTGTTAATCATGCAGTTAATCAATCGGGGAAAAGTCAATGTAAAAGATATAGCATCAGATATCGGGATTTCGCCTGATTTGTTGAATTCAACACTTGCTGTAATTAACTCTATGCCTCGTAATCAGTTTCCAAAATTAATTTAGAAGCTCGTTGTTACTCTCTATTGCATCCGCTTTTTAAAAGTTTTCTTATGTGACTTTTGGCATTCTTCCTGCAGGATGGTAGCTTAACTCCTGATTTGCGATGCAAAATAGTGATATGGCTTAGTAAGCATGCTTATTTGGGAGGCTTGCTAAAAGATTTGAAACTTAAGATAAAATCCCCAATATCATCCAAGGTTGACACTGGAAACACTGATTCTGATGGTCTAATGGTCTCCGAGTCCGATATTACTGATCCTGTTGCTGTCAAGTCAGTTCCTCCACGTAGAAGAACCAAAAGCAGCATTAGAATTTTGAGGGGTAATAAAATAGTGTGTTCATCTGAGGAGAATTTTAGTGAAAATGTTGTAGCAATGGATCATGTTAAAATAGATCAACTTGATAGAGAGGAACCGGCGATTCCAAGTAAAGTATCCATACCTGATGACACTGAAAAGGTAACTTTATTCTATTGCAATTATTTGCTTTAGAACTTTGTGTATTGTTTTGGTTTGCAAATTTTGTAATTGTTTCAAGTGATGTCAATTATTAGCTTTGCTTACTGGGTTAATAGGAAAGCAACTAAATTGTTCTTTAGTTTAGGAAGTTTGTTTTCTTGTCAGTTTGGGATCATTGTGCTTGAAGTTGGATATGTTATCTGGTCAGTATTGGCAACCAGCCAGGAACTGCTTATATCATCTGATCTTTTTATCTTTCATGACATTATGTTTGTTTTACTTAAAATTGTCCCTCTAGATGCAGTGTCCATTATTGAAATATCTGAATCATGAATCTTTCTGTTTTTTAGAACAACTTCATTCTGTTTTGTTTATTAATAAACTCAATAAAGTTTGTTTCTTCATCACACTTAAATAGTTTAGAATTGTAAAAGAGCATTGTTCTTCCCTTGGGAGGAGGCAGGGGCGGATTGAAAATGTTGAGCTTGATCTCATCAGTCTCAATCCCTCTTCTGTTTCTTATTTTGAGCTCCACTCATGGTTGATGAGATGCCCTTAGGCTTTCCTTCTGTGGTTAGGTTATCATGTTCTTTTCTTAGTAAAATCGTACTTTGCTTAAATCTAGAAGGTCCTGATGTTGATGTCATTGTATGTCATGAATTATGTAGGTATAGAATTTTTATGCATCTGGAAAATTGGTTTCTTCAAGCTCTTTTTTAGACGGGTACCTTCCTTCTTCTGAAATGTCTTGCCCTGCTCTGGGATTCTTGACATCCTCTCATGCTAGAGTTGGTCAAAATCCTACACAGTCTTCTGTTATGCTACAGTTGAGAGTTCTGACAGTTGTGGCTTGACAGGAACGAATATTTTTCATGTAAAAAGTAGAAGCTCTTTTTGAAATTCCATAGTTTCATATGATCATTTTAGCTTTAGACCTTGAAGGCAGTGTTCTAAGATTAATTGTATAATTTTCCTGAGCGTACTGGCTGATGATGAATCCAATTTATAGAGACTGAGCGTTTGTTTGGGTGTACACGTGTAATAATTTTAGGATGGGCATAGCAACATGACTAACGGTGATTATTTCTGGAAAAAAAAAATGCGACCTCAACCATCCTCCACTTGTGTGTTATGTTGTGTGGTTGTTCATGGTTCATTTTGGTAGCTCTACATCATTCAGTTGTACATTTTTCTTGTTAATTTTAAGAGTATGGCTCTTACATATTTTCACTTCTATTTTTATAAGTATATTTTGGTGTGCTTATGCTATACTTCATATTTTTTCTTAATATGCTACACTTTTATTTTTTCTTACATTTCTTTCTTGTTGTTGCAGAATCCATCAGATCCTGATGGGTTGGAGGGT
The DNA here is from genome assembly GCA_032401905.1 of Swietenia macrophylla. Taxonomy (NCBI): domain Eukaryota; kingdom Viridiplantae; phylum Streptophyta; class Magnoliopsida; order Sapindales; family Meliaceae; genus Swietenia; species Swietenia macrophylla. Next base: position 5,107,290 of record CP135580.1, on the reverse strand, counting down.
ACTCTGGCACGATGTTCTCCTAAGTCTGAAGGTATTGTTTCCTGAATTACCTTCCTCTCTAATGCTTTTTTTCCAGTCAAAAGTCATAATATTTCAATTATGACATGCATGAAATTATAGTTTAAGGTTTTTATGGTGCAGTTGGTTGGGGATGGTAGTTCCTTTTGTTCACAGGTCATCCATATTTAGTTTTCTCAATTTAGAACTCTGTTAAGTCCATTTGGTGGATGGTTACTTTGCTCTTCAGAAAGGATTCCCGTGTCCTATTTTTGTAAGAACCATGAACCAGTTGTCTGATATTGGTTTTTTAAATGGAAACTAATGCTACAAAAATGCTGCTACTAATGTTCTGCAACATCCCATCTGAGTTGGTGAAGTTGCAATTGAACTGAGTTTTTTGGACTTGCTGCATTAGCCATGCTATAGTTCTCTTGTTGACAATTTGAAATTTTGTGTATCAAACAGCTTGTCATTTTTTATCAGCTTCTGCTCTGTGTGTATTCATCCTTGATTGTTTGGACGAGTTAGTTACCCTCTTGTAAATCTCCCGATATTTAACTCAACTAAACACTTTTTCCTGGGGGGGTGGGGGTGGGGAGGCTTCTGTTGTGTGTGTGATTTATCAAGCCAGGCAATCATTGTGCTTTCTGCAACTTTATTTATTTTTAGCTACTAGTATGTATATTGTGATTTTCAAATTTTTTTGACACAAACAATATACATTGGACAGGCTGTACAGCTAAACCCGCAGATTGTGGCCTTCCTGAAAGGTGTCAGTTGGAGGAGGCTCCCATATCTCAGCAGAATAATATGCTGAATGTAGATCAGGAAATTCCCATTTGTTCAAAAATTAATTTACTTGTCCCTGACTTCATGTAAGCTCTTTATGGTCAAAATTTTCTGTATCTGCAAAGTCTAGAATTTTCTGTTATGTAGTGTTCATTGGAATCCTCTAGAAGCTTCTTCTATTCATTTTTAGTGCAGAAGTTGTGTGACCTGATGAAAAAGTTTATGCATATTTTACATTTGTGTTGCAGAATAGCAGAACCATCTTCTGGTTTTTATGTGCACCCGTGTATCCGCAAGACATTCCAGGAGCAAAGTGGGGTCTTTTCAGGGAACCAAGTACATGAGTTTGATGGTAACATCTGTATTTTATGATGATTTTTTTTCCTGTTTCCTGCATGCTATTTTTGGATTGTTTCAAACAGATTTTCTCATTTGTCAGGTCCAGGAGACGGAGAAATCTCCCGTCCGGAGGCATCTTCAGCTGCCAGTGTCTGTTGTAATCACCAAGGTCGACATTCAAAGTGCAATGACATGTTCTGTATTTATGATGGAGTAAATTTAGACCAATTGGTTAAGGCTAGGACAGGGGGAGTTCTGGAACTGTCTCCAATGGATGAAGTGGAGGGTGAAATTATTTATTTTCAGCATAGGTTACTCTGCAATGCAGTTGCAAGAAGGCGGTTTGCTGGTCTCCTTTCTCTTCCTCTTTAAGTTTTTTAGCACAAGTTCATTTGCATTTTTTATTGTTTCTTTTGTTTTTTCCTCACATTGCTTCCTGACTTTTTTTCTTCCCCAACATCCCCACACCACCCCCCAAACCCAAACCAAAATAGGTTGGGATCTTTTGAGTTGGCAGAATTAAATAATACCTTTTGAATTTAGGCTTTAACCATTGCAATTAAATGGGATAAGGGGTTGGGATTGTATCCAAAATTAGTCAATTTTGAGTCACGATGTCCTAACCTTTTTAACTAAAGGGCATTGAAAACACTCCATCCCAATTTTTGTGTTGTCTGATACTAAATTTCTTCTTATACTGTTTTTGCAGACAATTTGATTTTCAAGGTTGTTAAGAGTCTACCACAGGAGATTGATGTGGCGTGGATGCGACGATGGGATGTTGTGCTTGTCAACCAGTATCTTTGTGAGCTTAGAGAAGCAAAAAAGCAGGGTAGGAAAGAGAAAAGGCATAAGGAAGCCCAGGCTGTGCTAGCTGCTGCAACCGCTGCTGCTGCAGCTTCTTCTAGGATTTCATCATTTAGAAAAGATTCCCTTGAAGAATCTGCATCACAGGAGGTTGTTATCCTGCCCTTGATGTTATACTTTCATTTCTTAGTTAACTTCTTCCCCTGGATCGTTTCCATTTGTTACTCTCAATATTGTTTATTAGTTTGTTTTCCCCATTTTCCTTGGCAGAACTTGTTGAAGTTGAATTCTCATAATGGGAGGGCTGCCATTAGCTCACAGGTGATGTCTCGGGCAAAAGAGATGCTTTCAAGGGTGGCTGGCTCAAGGGTCTCATCAGAAAAGTACTCTAATTTTCTCCAATCAGTGTCAGGTGTATATAAAGAACATCCTAGATCATGCGACATTTGTAGACGGTCTGAGACAATATTGAACCCTGTTTTGGTCTGTTCCAGTTGCAAGGTCATGTAACCTGAGCTGTAGCTTTCTTTTTGGAAAATTTATTATCTTTTTGTTCTGTGTTTTGACTAAGCCCTTCTGCTGACAGGTTGCAGTCCACTTGGATTGCTATCGTAGTGTTAAAGAATCTAGGGGTCCTTGGTACTGTGAATTATGTGAAGAATTATTATCATCTAGATCCTCTGGAGCTACATCTGTCAATTCCTGGGAGAAACCCTACTTTACCGCAGAATGTTTTTTATGTGGTGGCACCACCGGTGCTTTTAGGAAATCTACTGATGGTCAGTGGGTCCATGCCTTCTGTGCTGAGGTGATATTTTAAGTTGGTGATTAGCTAATTGATTCCTACTCTTTTTTTTTTTTTTTTTTAACTTTGATATGTACTTTGTGCTGTAGTGGCTCTTTGAGTCAACATTTAGAAGGGGACAAGTAAATCCAGTTGCAGGAATGGTATGTGCTTATCTTTGATGGTGGCCTAAATATTGTTGTCATCATTCAGTTGACTGCTATTTGCACGCAGAATTTTGAAGAGATATGTGCTGATTACAATCTCTGCAGAAGTTTTTATAGTAACCCTGCCTTAATCTTGTGTAATGCTTACCACTATGGTTAATGGAACTGCAGGAGACTGTTTCAAAGGGGATTGATGTTTGTTGTATCTGCCAGCGCAAACATGGCATCTGCATAAAGGTGAGGTTCACAGGGTGCTTTCATTAATCATTTTGTTTTTTTTTTTCCAAGAAACTTGTGTATAAAACTGGAATTTGTTGGTGCAGTGTAACAATGGTCATTGTCAGACCACATTTCATCCTACCTGTGCTAGAAGTGCTGGGTTCTACATGAATGTTAAGTCTGCTGGTGGCAGTTTCCAGCACAAGGCTTATTGCGAAAACCATAGTTTGGAGCAGAGGATAAAGGTCTGTCTTTGTGTTTGCATATAAGCTAAAATATTTTTCTATGGTTGGTCATTTTAAGTCTTTTTGCTCTGTAAAGAACTGAAGTTTTATTGTTTATGTTGACATGTTTTTTGCCTCTGAATTTTATAGGCTGAAACTCAAAAGCATGGGATTGAGGAGTTAAAAAGAATTAAGAAAATTAGGGTAAGGATGCTTCTGTTCTTATAATTAACTACTTTTGTGTTGGTTTAGCTTGCTCTGCAGTTATTCTTGCTGGTCAATAACTGTCTTTCACCTTTCATTTTTTTTAATTTGCTATTGTTAATATTGACAGTTCTCTACTTCTTATAAACTGCAAAATTATTGTGCTGAACTGTTTCTTTTAAATGAAGGACACATTTTGATTGAGGCAATTCAACTCTGATAATAAAGTACAGAATGTTGAATATGTTTTATTTATTAATGGAATTTTTTTATAGTTCATGTAATCAAAATTATGGGAAGTTTTGAATGCAAATTGGGGATCGAGAAAAGAGTTAACAGATTTTGTGCGGTTACATTTCTTAGACATGCTCAATCAATTAGATATATGCGGATCATTGTAATTTCTCAAAAGGCTAAGAGTGCTTTGGCATTGCAGTTGTGTATCTTGCACCATTTATTGTAATTTCTTCTTTGGTTTTTGTTAGTTATTGCCTGTTACTCATTTTGCTTATTATATATACTTTATTTTATATATATATATTTTGTTAGTTATTGCCTGTTTTGATTTCCTGAGTACTTTTATGTGGATGCTCCTGCTCCTGTACAGGTTGAGCTTGAGAGGTTACGCCTACTCTGTGAGAGAATTATCAAACGTGAAAAAATAAAGGTAGGGTGTATATAAACGGTTCACTAGAGTTGTACGTTATTTTGTTGAAAGTTAGTTATTGTTAACAGTAATCTTTCTATTTACTTTGTCATTTTTTTTTAAATATAAAATTAGTTCTAGATGAGTGGAACTTATTCAATAATATGAATAAATGCAGCGGGAGTTGATTCTTTGCTCACATGAGATTCTTGCTTTCAAAAGAGACCATGCTGCTCGACCGGTGCATGGTCGCATTCCCTTTTTCCCCCCAGACGTTAGTTCAGAATCAGCTACAACATCCCTGAAGGGTCATACTGACAGTTTTAAATCATGTAGCGAAGCTTTCCAACGTTCAGATGATGTAACTGTGGACAGCACATCTTCTGTTAAGAACGGTGCTAAGGTTCGAGCCACCATCGATGCTGATCAAAGGACAGATGACAGCTCTATGTCCCAAAACCATTTTACTCGAAAACCTTTGGAGAGGGTGCAATTTTCTGGGAAGCAAATACCTCATAGATCTCATTTGGCACGTAGTCTTTCGAATGAAGAAGAATGGAGCTCAAAAGTTAGAAAGGTGTAGTATTGTTGTTGTTACTGAATGTTATGTTTTTTCTTCCATTTCTTCTTAATGAAAATTTGTAGTGTTCACGGGATATTGTTGCTCACAGCCTAGTGGAACACTTGAAAAAGAGATTGTGATGACATCGGATGAAGCATCAATGAAGAATCGGAAGTTACCTAAAGGATTTATTTTTGTTCCTGTTGATTGCCTTCCGAAAGAAAAGCAGATCAACCAGGTTGGATGTTCTGCTGAACCAGTGGAGCCTGACGGGTAGATTGGGTGGTTATGGAGTTATATATGTTGTGCCCATTGAAGGTGCATAATCTCCTGTGCCAGATAACTGCTTTCTGCCAGTGCTAGCTATATTTATTTGATTACGGAGGCAGAGTAGAGTGGCTGTGGAAATGATGCCGCGATATGTTGATGCTGGCCAGAGAGTATCTTTCCGTGAATGGGAGTTGCATACATCCCGGTTTCTGGGCGGGAAGTTTTGGCACCATTGTTTTATAATCATTCCGAGAGTAATTTGTACAGTGGGGTGAGGCCTTTCTTTATTTTGTTTGTATGTCATTGTAAGAAGCCAGCCTCAAATCACTTCATCTTAGTGTGGCATTGGCTGGAATGGGATGGATGGGGGGGTGGGGTGGAAGAAGAGCTCCTCGTGCTATAAACTGTATGCAAGAAATTAAAAAGGCGTCACCCTAGTGTTCATACTCTGTAAAGTTAGTGTATATAATAATAGTCACACTTGGAATCCTCAAGTTGAAATTGCATTCAAAATCAGATCGATCAATCTAAATAGTCATTTCTGTTTGCCTGTGACCGAACGGCTTGCTTCTCGGTTATAATTTGTGTTTCAATAGACTCATCCGGCGACATAATTAATCGATTTAGAGTAAGTTTTGGTAGACATCTGAAATTGATTTTCGTAAATACATGAAAATACAAATTAAAATGTCAATTTATTCCAGCCAAAGTTGCTCGGCTTGGTTTCAGTTATAAATTTTCTAATATATTTATATTATTTTTTAATTGTGTAAAATCTTTTAAAATGTCAAAAATTGAATGATAAAAAGATAATTCGATTAAGTTCAATTTTGTAAATTTTTTTGAGCTCTATTAATTTAATTTAAAGCTACAATTATATTTTGATTTAGAACAAATCTTTATATATTTATAAGAATAGATATTTGTCTATGCCATAATTAATTTAATCTATAGTACTAGTCTTGGTTCATTCAAAAGATTAGATTCAGAAGAGCAACATTTAAGAAGAAAAATATACGCACGCGTGCTCACACGGCCCAAAGTTAATTAAAAATTTTGATGACTAAATTCATTTGAAATAAATATAACAAAACAAAAATTTAAAAAGTCAATTGAATTTTTCTTGAAGGAAATTCCTTTTCTTCTCTATTTTTTTTCTTCTATGTGTCTAAATCAATGTTTATCTATAATAGGTTACTAACACCATTCAAATATGTAAAGTATTTATGTTTTTAACTAAATATTTCTATACTATACTATTCTTGTATTATTATATTACTTGTTTTATATAATTATTCTTGTGATATATACTCTAACGATCTTATTATTTTATACTGTTATATAAGAAGATTCCAACAAAGTATGCACTTCTTTGGGGGTAAAAAAAGTAATCTATTTATCTATTTTTTAATCTGAAGCGAAGTTATCGTTAAAATCAATTTTTAACATTAGAAAATACAGTTGGAAATTTGAAAAAAAAAACAAGATAATTGAAATTTAAAGTTCTAAAAATTAATCATAAAACCATAAGTTCTAAAATTTTGAATATGGAATTTTTGTTACATATTATGATTTTTACTTTTTTCATATCAATAAAATATTAAGCATATTTTTTTATTTTTTAATATTTATTTTTTAAATTTCATTTTGAACCTTATACTTTTATTTAATTATTATTAAGTTAAAAATTTTGAAATTATTACAAATTCAAACTTAAAAATCTAAAATATAATTTCTAACTAGAACCTGAAGTTCTAATATGTAATCTTAAATTAGAACTTTGAAGTTTTGGATGTTAAAAATTAGAACTTGAAGTTATAAAAGTAATTTCAAAATTAGAACTTGAAGTTTTAAATATTAGTTTTTAAATTAGAACATGTTTTAAGTTTATAAATCATACACAAACTTGAACTTTTTAGTATACTTATATGTTTCCAAAACTTGAAGTTCTTAATATCAACTACTAAATTAAAACTTGAAGTTCTAAACTTACAAAATATCATGAATCTAAAGTTCTAAGTATATTTATATGCTCTCAATGTCCTTTCATGATTTATAAATGTTAAATGATTATCAATGCTATGAACTTGGAAGACACCGTCCAAAAAAAAAAAATATCCTTATAAAATAAAATTAAAAGTTTTTTTTTTTGTTTATTTATACTTGTCATGACTATTAAAGTAAGGACATAAAATGTTATACGAGAGTTATTACTTTAATATAACTTAACTTAATATAAAATACCTTACAACTGAAATTGTGTAGTTAAAATATCATTAAAGAATATATGGTAGAAAATATATTTTCTATTTTATACCACAAATATTGTATTGCCACAATAATTTTATGAATATAGATTCAAAATTATTTAAAGCTGTATTCATGTCTTTTATTACTATGACTCATTTTCATTTATTTCATAGCTTAAAAATATTGAAGATAAGATGAATACCATATTATATCATGCAAACTTGAATAAAAATTCTAAAAGATTCATGATATTTTTAGCTAGCGAAACTAGAATATGCATTTAGGGGTGAGAAAAATCATTTTCGGTTCTTATTTTATTGAAAATTAGAGTTTACTTTCTTTAACAAATACTTTAATTTTTGATTTCATTCAATTCCGATTCATAAATTTAGTTATTTATCATTATCTCAATTTTATCAATTTTGAACTCCATAAAAAAATTCTTAAAAAATTAAAATTAATAGTATTAAATTATAAAAGTGATAAAATATATAAATAAAAAATACAGTGAATAAAAAGAAAATAGGTTACCAAAAAGAATTGATATACAAAAATTATTTAAAAAATATAGTATTATATTCAAGTTAATATTATATATCATAAAAAAAATTTTATTTTAATAAAATATAGTACAATTATATATCTAGTAATATTATATCGTGTGTGTGTGTGTGTGTGTGTATTATAACTATTAGTTTGTTCGATCATTTAAAAATAAATATATACACATTACGGTTTTATTAAATTATTATACAAATAACATGATAAATAAAGTTAAATAAAATATTATAAACATATTGATTAATTTAATCTATGCAGGTCAATGGATAAAGAGTATTCTCTTTTTTAATAAATTATTTGGACTTAATAAATTATTTGCTGAACCAAATATGAATATATTTTACGTGAACATTATATTTACATAAATTTAGCAATAAAGTTTAACAACATGTATATTTTGGTTGGAAGTGTTCACTTAAAATTAATGAAATTAATTTTTCATAATTTAGTGAAAAATTTCAAATGTTATTTTTTTATTACTAAATAATTTGTTAAATATGAATTTGTATTTATTTGCCTTTAGAAAGTAAATTAAGTTAAATCAAATATTATAAGTAAATTATATTTTGTATAAGATAATTTTTTTATTTTTAAAATTAAATCAATTCTTCGGTTTGATTTTGATTTTTGATTTTTAAAGCTAGAGCTTACCTTAAAAGAATTAGTTTTGGTTCAAAAGCTGACTTTTCAATTCGATTCTTGGCATTCTAGGTACAACTAGAATCATTGCACATCTTTATATGTATTCATAATGCTTTATATTCAGTTAGATCCATAAAAATATGCTTAATTTTAAGAATAGTAGCCAAAATTGATATGACAGAGATACTCTAAATGATGTAAGGTATCTCTATAGTACTTACATTGTTTCATGTAACTAATGGATATTAGAAAAGGTTTTAGCTTTATTATTCAAGTTATATTATAGAATTATAAATACAATTGAGAGTTACTCAATAATGAACTAAAAGTTCATTGATGTAAAAATGCATATGTTATAGCATGATCGTTTTGATCATCTAAAATTTACAATGATGCATAATATTAATAAGAAATTTTATACACTTATTAAAAAACTAAAATATTCTATTATTCAATAAAAATATTTATATTGTTTGTTCATATGAAAAACTTAAGGTTAGATTTTTGCTTTTTAAGATTGGTTTTGAGTCATTGTCATTTTTTAAAGAATTCAAAGACACATTTGTGGACCTATTTACTTATTTAGTGAACTATTTGACTATTTTATGGTTTTAATTTATACATTGTTCATTCATCACATGTTTTATTTATTATGTAATCACAATGTTGCATTTGATAGATTGCTTGTATAAATTATTAAATTAAGGGTGTAATTTTTTAATTATTCAATTAAAATTGTATGTCTAGATAATACTAATTAATTTACTTTTAATATATTTTACGACTATTAGACGTTTGTATGGGTTGATATAGAGCATTTTGCTCCATATGTTTATGCACAAAATAGATAATTGAATTATTCATTAAATGACTCCAAAAAATTATTCAAACTTTATTACTATACACTAAATTACTAATTTATACATGGACATTTTATTTTATATGATATATTATTAATTCGTTTTAGACCTACTGCTTATTATTAATACTCCTCACTACAACTTGTATTTAGTTATTAACATGATATTTTTCTTCCTTACAATGAATTAAGATAAGACCTCCAATATCACTTTAAGTTTTATGTTAGTTTTAACTCACTATCTATTATTGTATATCTTGAACTTTTATGTGGTTATCTATTTACTACATGTGTTGTAAATTGTCATTTTGATAAAATAGTTTTCTCACTATTAGCAAAAAAAAATTTTATAAAATAAGGCACGAACTTTTATCAAAAATTATTTTATCTTATCTTAGTTGTCCTACTAATTGATATAAAAATAAAGTGTAAAACATAATGTAATTTTAGCAAATTGTGAATCAATTACCATATACATTCATTGATAATGCAAGAGTAACCGATAATATATTCCATCTGCCAATACACCAACTAGGTGATTATTCTCCTTTGCTATCATTTTAAGAATAATCTAATATAATGATAGCAAATGAATCATCTACTACACGTTAAAAGTGTGGTAGACTAATTAGTTTAAAAAATATATGGATTAGCTATGGTACATAAACATACTATTGCATCTCAAAAATTTTTCAAGTTATAAAACTTAAAATGGTCTATGTAAAATTTGAATAAAGAAAAAAATATTAAAACATATAAAACAAATAACAAATTATATTTGAAATATTCAATATAAAATTTGAATGACAAGAAAAATTTGAAATATATAGTGAATAATTCTTAAAATATAAATGAAAAATTTGTTATGATCATTAGAAGGTTTAAAAAATATATGTAAGGGTACATAAATGTACTATAATTTAACCCAAAGATACATTTCTATGAGAAATGAAAATTGATAAATCAAAATTCTCTTGTAAATAATTCTCGAATAATAAATATTTTTAACTTTTAAACTACTAGGTCTAAAAGAGTTAATTGCTCTTGAAATGATATAAGTTTTGAAAGTGACATTTATTCCTAAAATAACACAAGTCATTTGACGTGACATTTGCCCGGTATAAAAATTCAAAATTAAAAAAAAAGAAAAAAAAAGTTTACAAATTATGTATTTACTAAACAAAATATAGGATCAAGTGAATTAATCATCAATATTATATTTTCTTTTATTGTAGCTATTGAATTGTAACAGACGATTAAAACCTATAGAGTGTTGATAAATTTAGATAAAAATAAGATTGGTCTTAGTGAAAAAAGACTATTGGACTTTTTATGCCAAACATGATGTACTTAGACTTGTAGTTCAAATACCTAAAAATGTTAAACTCATTATATTTAGACTTGCTATATGTCTTATGAATGTAGTGACAATTATAGTTGTTCTATCTTTTTATCTTAAAAAGGATCCTTTTTGCATATATCAATGCAAACTTATTAGGGCCTTATTATATCAGGTGCATTGTATCAAATTGCATAGCTCTCTTTGTAAACTTACTAGTTAGAATTATTTATGCACTTATTGGTCAATATTATAGTGATGCTAAACATATTTTTCGTTACCTTTGTAGAATAATATATTTGGAATTATTTTATTTTAATAAATTAATAAAAAATTTGAGACTAATTAGTTATATAGATGTGGATCATCTTTCTTATTCTCAGAAAGCTCGGGTACAAAAATGATATATTTTTACTTACGTTAATAAAAGTATTTTAGTGATAATATTGCTTATATTGCTAAAGTTAAAGGAGGATATATTAAAAAAAATTGAACCAAATATATATTATTTAAGTTCTTCTACATTTATGAGCTCTCATAAAGCTAATAGATTAATGTTAAAAATGTACTATTTTTTGATAATTTGGTTGCTCTCTCCACTAAAATTTTAGTTATATCAACTTTTAAGAAATTGGTACACAGCATTAACATACATTAATTCTATAAATTAATAAATTAATATTTATCATCTTGAAGGACATAATTTCATTAGGGGAGTATATTTTGTTACGCAAGAAGAATTATAAGAATTTTTTTAAAACAAATGAGTGATGTATTCTTTATTTCTTCAACTAAATTTTATCCCATAGATTTTATTGGGAATTTTTTTTTTAACGAGATAGAATTAAGCACATTTAATATAATTTGAGAATGGTGGCATCCAAAGGGTTTGTTGTAAAATCAAAAAGCAAATGCTTCTACTACAAATTATAAAGGCCACCTCCTAGTTTTTTTTTGGTTTAATATATATTTGATTCTTATAAAATTTATTATTAAATTCCTCATAAAATATCTATTACATCTTTTATTCTTTCCTATAAATAAGACTGTATATTCTTTTGAAAAAATAAAAAAATTTAAAATATGTTATGAAATTTCTTTTTAATTTTTTTTTCTTTTCTCTATTCTTCTTTTCCAATATGTGTGAGTTAATGATTATTTACAAAAGTACCAATTAGTAAAAATTATACTTTTTAATGAATATTTTATCCAGTCATAACTAAGTCCACTTGTACTTATGGACAAGAATATATACTTTGCGCCATAACTAATTTTATTTAGAACAAATAATTCCATCTATTTGATTTGATGAAGATCAAAACCACCCTTTTAACAAAAAGATCTAGGCTACTCCATAGCTAATTTGATTTAGAGAGTGTCTCAATAAACATGTGTCTTGGAAACATCCGTCTTATTCAGTAAGAGGGTGAAATGAGGATCATAAAGGCCAGCATTACTGTGTTTTCTCGAAGAGTAATTGAAGCCCATGGGCCAAGCCCACAGATCAATGATTGTCACAAATTATTTTTATTTTTTTCTAATCCCACACGCCCAGTTTCACGGGTCCACTCCAAAATTACAGTTAAACCACCAATGGGTTCGTTAGAGACACCGACGACAACGGAAAACAACGGCTCAACTGCCGCGCCAAACGGCGGGGATCCAAAGCCTACCCGCTCCGCCAACGGAGCGTCGCCTTCCTCAAAGATGGTGATGGCGCAGGAATCGGATGCGTCGAAGAAACGGAAGGCCAGTCTGCTTCCACTTGAGGTTGGTACTCGCGTCATGTGCCGTTGGAGGGATGGCAAGTACCACCCTGTCAAGGTCATCGAACGCCGCAGGATGCACTTTAGCGGCCCCAACGATTACGAGTACTATGTTCATTACACCGAGTGTTAGTTCTCTATATTTTCCCCTTCTAATTTAGTTTAGCTTTATTTACAATTATTTCTAGTTATTTCGTTTGGTCTAATTGGATGGTTATATTTCGGGAAAAAAATTGGTTTAGGAGATGTAGTGATTGACTTTTTGTATTTCATTTTGTTTAGGGGTTAGTGTTAGGGTTAATATGTTCTTTTTTACTGAATTGGTAGTTTCAAGAAGCTGAACACATTTATCGAGCTAACACCCTGTCCAGTGCCTGGAAGAGCTAAGGGGGTTTCAATATTTATTCCTTATCCCTTTTCTTTTTTCTGGGGGGAGAGCCTCAAGATTCACTGTTTCAAGAAGCTGAAGTTACTTTTTTTCTTAAAATTATCTATCGATATGCTGTGGAATTTCATGGAATCACTTGTTTTGTGTTTGTTTGAAATGTAGTAGACATTGCAAGTGGTGATGATAGATTGTTCTTTTTGCTAAGAAACCAAAGAGAAAAAATAATAACTATAAGAGAACTGTACAACTGGGGGGGGCTCAAAGAATTGTTGGAGGTAGGATGTTAACAATGAAATGAAGAACTGTTTGGCGAAGGCATCAATGTTTAAAAGATCTGAATTGATTTATTTAAGCAATATAATTTTTAGGAGACTCATGTAGTTTAGATAAGTGAAGGCGGTGTGTTCATTTTTCTCTATGATGTATGTGTTTCCTTTGTGCTGTGGACTCATTTAGAGAGTGTAGCATGATTGCGATTTTAGGTATGCGTGGATTATCTGCATATATGCAAGCTACTTCTAATTGTCAAAAATATGAGTTAATTGTCAATGTGTTCATTTATTCCTTCCTTGTTCCCTCTTTGCACAGTCAATAGGAGGCTTGATGAATGGGTGAAGCTTGAACACCTTGATCTTGATTCGGTAGAAACAGTTGTTGATGAGAAGGTGGAGGACAAGGTAATGACCATGAATTATCACATCGTTTTTCCACTCTTTAGGTTCCTTTCAGGTTATCGAAGATGATGTAAAGCTGTCCTAAATGCATTGTTATTTCTTTGAAGTTTGGGTTCATTTGTGGACTTTCCTTAATTATCTTTTGAGAAACTTTTTTTTTTTTTCTCTGATTTCAAGGTAACAAGCCTGAAAATGACACGCCATCAGAAACGAAAGATTGATGAGACACATGTGGAGGTATGTTTAAGGTTGTCATTCAAAGCTGGTTATGATGATTGCTTTACTGTTATGTTGTTTTTCTCAGTTAATCATGAATTACTTGTAAAATGTGGCCCATTGCTAAGATTGACTGTTAGGAGGTGCAACAGTATTTTGATTGACTTGATCTGACCATGTCCTTTTCAACTATATGTAGGGTCATGAGGAGCTTGATGCTGCCAGTTTGCGTGAACATGAAGAGTTCACAAAAGTGAAAAACATAGCAACTATAGAACTTGGAAGATATGAGATAGAGACGTGGTACTTTTCCCCTTTTCCACCAGAATACAATGACTCTTTGAAGCTATACTTTTGTGAGTTTTGTCTCAATTTCATGAAGCGCAAAGAACAGCTTCAAAGGCACATGGTGAGCTGTGCTTCAAATTCTGAGTTTTATAGAATCTATATTGATTGAGCCTGTATTTTATTCACTCTTGTTTGTCATCTCATTTGTTGGTTTAACTGACTCATTGACTTTGTGTTCGTGGTGCTTCTTATATTTTATTTATATATTGATGCATCAAAGCCATATGTTTGTTTGATCTCATGAGATAGCAACCCCAGTCCTTTCCTTTTTGATGTCTTGAGGAAAATCAAGCTCATGTTGGTGCCTGCAGTGCTTATTGTGCTTGTTTGTCATTTTTGCAATAGTATGAGAGAAGTTTTTTTGTTTCCAGGAGATGTTGGCTTATAATTTCACTTCCCAGTCAATCTTTTTCGTCTTTGCAGTTTCCTTGTACATTATTATTGGTAATTACAAGATTCACATATTTTGATATTAATTTTACCTTTAATTTCTGCATATTTAGAAGAAGTGTGATCTTAAGCATCCCCCTGGTGATGAGATATATCGGAGTGGTACACTATCAATGTTTGAGGTTAGTTCTTTTAACTAATTGAGCCTTTAGTTGATTTTGGTTTTGATGCTATTGTTCTAGCTGGATGCCTCCTCATCTCTTTCCTTCTGTAATTTACAACATGTTTGTTTTTCCCCTTTTACTTCAAGTAAGCATATTATTGTGTCTACTTTTTGAATTCCAAATATTGTTGGATTTTGGGAACATTTCATTGATGATTGAAGAAGACAAACGTTTTGTAAACTTCTTGAGTTACTGCAATAATTAACTTACTTTCAGAAGTTGCTTTGTCATTTTGCTTTGCAAGGACATTAGCAAAGAAATCATTTTACACTTTTCTTGTATCTCCCTGTCACACGGATATCAAGTTATCAGTTGATTTATCTTACCTTTGGTTGTATGTTTGAAACAGGTTGATGGCAAAAAGAACAAGGTTTATGGACAGAACCTTTGTTATTTGGCAAAGTTGTTTCTTGATCACAAGACTCTTTACTATGATGTTGACCTGTTTCTATTCTATGTTTTGTGTGAATGCGATGATCGAGGATGCCACATGGTTGGGTATTTTTCTAAGGTAGTGTTAATGCATCTTATTGCTTGTATGTTAATGCAGTCCCAGTTGGGTCAAAGGCGCAGATCTTACGGTAGCCATATTTGATCAAGGAGTCTTCTATATGTTAAACATGACATTTTGGGAATTCGTGTACTTTGTTTTCAGTGGTATTCAATGTATTTGTAGCTAAGTACATGTTGTTTGACCATGCAGGAAAAACATTCAGAGGAATCTTACAATTTGGCTTGTATCCTCACCCTTCCACCATATCAAAGGAAGGGCTACGGCAAATTTTTGATTGCCTTTTGTAAGCTTTCTTCTGTTCTTTTTTTTTTTTTGGGCCCCTTTAGTTCTGAATACATACGGAAGTGAGCCCATACTCTCACTCTATATCTGTGCACTTACGTGTGCACACCTGAGAGATAATCCCTAGAATCTGAGCAATGAAGAAGATTGTAGCGTATAGTACCTATTTGGCCCAGTGATTCTCTGTAGTTTTTTTTACCATAAAGAGTCTTGTTAAGTGCTATAGTTCATGTGATGTAAGTGTATGGTGGAACCCTCTCTAATTTACTGGTTCTTTATTACCTATTAGAAATTTAATTGGAAAAGATATTTACTAGTGTTCTAGATTTTTGGTAAGACCTCCAAGTTTTTCTGGCAAGACTGCTCTTTTCCTACACCTTTGTGATTCTAAACTCCAGCCATGCAGCCATAGGTTTAAAGTAGTGTCCATGGTGAACCTGAGTAGGCATAATGGAATTATCCATTTAGATTTTATTTTACGGTCCCGGTTACTCAATTTGAAAGCTGTAGTAACATCATTCTTCTTTCAGTTTTTCAATTTGCCAAAGTAGAATCTTGTTTCTGCTACTTCAAGTAGAAATAGTTGCTAATGCTGCTTCTTATGTGGATCAGCCTATGAACTCTCCAAGAAAGAAGGCAAAGTTGGAACTCCAGAGAGACCACTTTCAGACCTTGGGCTGTTGAGTTACAGAGGATACTGGACCCGCATTCTTCTAGACATTTTGAAAAAGCACAAGGGCAATATATCAATCAAGGCATGCATCTTCTGAATCTTTGCTAAGTATAGACAATTTCCTTTATTTGGTTCAATTGCTCCTTTGTCCCTCGAATGATGGTTTCTAGGATAGCCAATTAAGCATATCCAGCTATTGGGTTCCTTACATGAGACATGATAGTGGATTCTATAAGTGAATGCAAGTAATACAACAGAAAGACATTTCCACAGGACATTTAGACACTTTATGTCATAAATATTCAAGTTGCTCGAGTATCATGATTTCCTTCCGCATTGATGTTACAAAAATACATCAAATGGGTGTAAATTTTGCATCAAATCCCCAATATCACTGCCTGATGCCCTGTATGTGTGTACATGTGCACATTATGTATACTGGCACACGTGAGCATAGGGTTCTGCCTTCAGGTTAGGATATGTTAGGGGTTTGTCTATACTCTATTCCACAGATGGAAATTTAAGATGTTCTTTTCTTGGGGATTGAAAAAAAAAAAATGAGAGGGCTATCACAAATGTTTCGTCTCTTAGTTGCTGAGTTTGTGATAAATTACTTTCAGAGTCTCTCCCATTCTTACCTTTTTTCTCTTCCAATTTTGCGTTTATTTTGCACTAAACGTTACAGGAGCTCAGCGACATGACAGCCATCAAAGCTGAGGATATTTTGGCCACACTTCAAAGCCTGGAATTGATTCAATACAGGAAAGGGCAGCATGTCATCTGTGCAGATCCCAAGGTACTGGATCGGCATCTGAAAGCTGCTGGCCGTGGTGGTCTCGAGGTTGATGTTAGCAAATTGATCTGGACTCCATACAAGGAGCAGGGTTGATGACCACTTCACATGCAGCGAAGTACTGTATCCTTGACTTGATACATACTTATGTTTGTATAAATAGAGATTCTAGGTTATGAGAATAGCAAAACGTTAGATATAAGGCAGTCCTTGGCTTTCCTAGTGTAATTTCCATATTCATAACACCTGAGTTGAATTATCTTGTGCAGTTAGCAACCATCGTATCGTTCGCAGAATAAGCAATTGCTTAGCTAACCTGTCCAAATTTTCATTCTCAGTTCCTGTGCAATAATTAATTAGTGTATTTTTTTTTTCAATGTTTGTCTCGGTCCAGGCAGGTCTGTGTGCAGTACTTAATTATAATATCACAAGGCCCTCAAATCTCGACCGAGACAATAACCATAAATCCATAAAAACGAAAACCCTTAGCAATGTCCTTTCCATTATTATAAAAAAAAAAAAACAGTGACATTTGTTAACCACGTGTCCCCAAACCAAATTGGTCAAACTCTCTCGTTTAATCCAACATCTGCCCCCTTTACTTTCATATGTTATGATTGTTGCAATCTGATTGGCGTGACTCGAAAATCAGAGGACAAGTTTGATCTAATATCTCACTAGCGATAAGATTTCCATGACAACTGGCGACAAAACCAACATTGATCGATAACTTAATTTTATATACATTGCTGATGTGATGCCATTTCGAACACAACATAATTCAACAACATCAAAATTGTAATAATATTCGAAACAAACCATGTACATTTTTTGTACGCGTTATCTAGTATTATCTCACCTCATCTCATACGCTTCTGACTTGAAACAGTACTAATTAATCTCTCACCAGATCAAACAGTGCTGATTTCTCTGGAATTTTAATTTGCCGCAGTTCTAAATTTTTCAATGCACCCCCACCTGATCTCCTCTTCCATAGACTGCTTCCATTTCCTACACCTTTTTCATCCGCCGGTTTTGCCACTCTCTTTATCACCGGCAATGGAGGATCCATTTCCGCGATGTTTACATAAACTTCTTTGTTGCTCTTACTAATTACGCCATTATTCCCCGTCGCTTCTCTTCTTCTACAAGAATTTACCGCACAGCTAGCATTGTTGCTGCCCATATTCCCGCTGGAAAACAGCCTCTTGAGCTTGAAATACTTGACATCGTTGTTACCTTTGCTGGTTAACGCCAGTTTACTGTGGGAGGCAGCGGTGGGGAAACCAGTAATTTTGTTGTTTCTCTTGACTTGGCCCATGCAACCGATCTTCGGCGACAAAGGATCACTAGAAAAAGAAGCAGAACGTTCTTCCAATCCGGGCAGCTTCACATCTTTGATTGCCGTCCTTGAACACAGCATAGGCAAGAATGTAGTTTTGTGAAGATTATTGAGATTTTGATGCTGATATTGAAAATGGTGATTATACCCATTTCCCATATATGTATATTAGTGAGATTCAAACACAGAGAAACGAGGTTGGAAATTAAATTGCTTGTAGGAGCAGGAATACCGGATCGTTCTCTTGGTGTTCTGAGAGAGAGACAGAGAGGTTAATAATGAGAAGAAAGCATTGGGTGTGTCCAAGTCTTTATGGGAAGTAGAAACACTGTTTTGAATTTTGTCTGAGACATGAGCAAAGTCTTGTAACTTTACAATGATTTATTTTTTTTTCTTTGTATTAAATAAGACATTAAAAATATAAAGATATAGCTCCTCTCTTCATTCAGTTTTATTCAACTCATAATGGGTAAGATTAAGAATAGCCAATTAGATTGCCATTATTTTGGATTTACATTGTATGCATATATATTTGTGGGATTAGGATCTTTTTCTACTTTTTATTATTTTTGGCTTAAAAAATATGTATTATAAATAATAATGAATTATTTAAATTGACTTATGCTAGATGTCAATATTTATTTAAAAATAAGAATGAAAAAAATTAGAAGCGAATTGAATAATAATATTTACGTTCTTAAATTTTTAAAAAATTACAAATAAATACATAATTTATAATATTTCTCTTGCAAATTTGTATATTAATATAATGCTTTGTTAACGAAACTCTTAACGTTAAGAATTGTCATTTTTTTTAATAGGGATCTTTTAACTTCTTAGTGTTGTTATTTTAAATAATTATTATAGAAATACAAATTTAAATACAAACATTTTTATTATAATAGTGTTACAAATATAAAGTCTTATACAACTTTATTTATACAGACTAAAATAATAAAACTTTTGTAAATTTGTTCATATAAACAGACAATGTAGTATCATATTATTATTACATACTCTTTATTTTAAAGGAATAAATGAAATAACACACAAATAAATTCTTATACAAACTCCTTTACAAAAACTAATGCAACGAAAAATAAAATAAATTATATGAGACATAATTGATGATAGAATAAATTATATGTAATATATGTTATAATAGTATAATTTTAACACATTAGTTTACATTAAAAGGATAACGAATTCTCAATTTTGTTAATTTTATAAACACCCTTAACAAAATTTAATACTAGACTTTCTAGAAATAGTAAAAAAAGTCTATATACTCTTAACACTTTGAAAAAAAATATTTTAAAATTAGTAAAATCAAAACCTTTTTAAGGATGAATACAACTTTTTTGGGTCAAAATTACAAACAACAAATTTATGAGCAATTCTACAAAAACTCACATGTTATATTAGGAGAGAGTAAGAGTGAGAAAGCAATTAGTGGTCATAATGATAAAGAGAGGTTCTAGCAAGTGCAAAGGCCAATCATACAATGCCAAGTTCATACATAAACTTCTAAATCAATACTCAATAGGCCGACCCCTCTTTTGTCTCCCTCCTTCCTTCACCTCCTTCAATTCAATTGAATTCAATTCCCTCTTTTTGGTCATCAACTTTGTGTTTGAATGTGGATTGCTGCTACCTTTTATTTTCGTTTTTATTTGTTTTTTTTATTTTTATTTTTGATTGACTTAATTTAATGAGATTATTGGAGTGCAGAAGAAGGTCAATTTATTCACTAATTTCTTAATCTAAAGTCATAATCCTAACTTATTATCAAATTAAAATGTATTAAAAATTAATTGAAGCCCTTGGGGCCCACGATTGGAATTGAATAATAATCAAATAGATGGTAATAAATAATGACACGCATAATCATTTACAGCCACATTTACCAACAAACACAATAAATCATCACACTTACTAATCATGACCTCATATTGTATCATTTATTATTTGTTTAATAGGGATAATATGATAATTAATATTTCAATTATGTTCATTCAAAATAAAATTTTATAGTTAATTTAATAATTTTCATGTCACATCTAAACCTTTCTTTAATACGTAAAAAAAATTTAAAAAATAAAATATAAAAAATATTTAGAATAAAATTATAATACTAAAAGCAAAAGTTATAACAATTTTTACTATAAAATTATTTGTATTCGTATTTTTATTTTTAAATTTATTCTATCATATTGCATCATTTATGCATTTGCTACGACCATTTAATTTCAAGATCACTACAAAATTAAGTTCAACCAACATCCAATTCGATTATCACTTTCAAAGACGGAAAGGGTCTACTAAAAGTATTTGATTTGTAGGTTATATTATTATATTGTTTACCATAAAAGTTACCTCATTACATTGGAGTTTTTGGAATTGTTTAAAAGAAATCATTAACATACATTAGTGCTTGTACAATTTAGTAATATTTTAGCACATTTCTCTCTTTTTTTTAAAATTAAATTACAATACTTATTATACTCTTAAAGCACTCTAACATGCTACATAAATTAGTATGTAATTCTATATTAATATAAAATTACATCTGATATTAATAAAATTTGATAAATACATGTATAAAATTAATAGCGAAATATATAAATAAATACTTATATTTTTATTTTAGTATTTATGATCAAACTAGCACTACCTCTTGAAGAGAGAGTGAGAGAGTAAATCTTAAATATTTGTAAAATATTATTCTATTGCCATTCCTTAAGTAGTAATTTTAAAAGTTAAAATAAAATTTGAGAAAAAAAAACTAATTTGTTCTTATTATTAAAAGAAAGGGTAATGTCATAGACTTGTTGTTGAATAACTGTTATGTTTATTACAAGGGGTGGTGGTGAAATAAATTTTTTTTTTTTGAGAAAAAAAAGGAAGGAATTTGGAGAGGAGTGAAAGGGAAAAGGGGAACGAACAGAGCACATGAAAGAAAAGATGAAAGGAGGGTGAGGTGGAGTAAGAATACATGTATACAACTCACAAGACAAACTTTACAATCACCATGTGGATGGCACGTGAATGCCGTGTTTGGTGCACTTCATTTCATGAATTTTGACTTGTAGCCTTTCTTTGTTGGCCCAACCAACATGACATATGTTTCGTTTCCTCCGTCACGCTGCCATTATTTAACGTTTGCCTTTTGACCCACATCACATAACCTACCTTCATTTTCATTTCCATGATTTGAATATATCATTATTGGACCCATCAATTGTATAACGATGATCTAGTATCGAACCACTTGAAAGTAAATTAGACAATGCATAAACATTAGACCATGACATTATGTAAGAGCGTGCAACGATTGATTCCAGCTAAAACAAAATTATCAGCACTCAAATCACAAAAATTTAATTCAAAATCAGTTTTTTCGGATAAATTTTAGTTTTAAAAATTATAAAATCAAAATAAAACTAAAAAATTAGTTAAATTTTTATATTTTATTTATAATATAATATTTTGTATAATTTATTTTTTAAAAATAAAGAAATATAAATTCATACTCAATTGATAAAACAAGAACAATTAAAATTTTTGATTAAAATTATAAAAAATTAATTTTAAATAAAATATTAAGTTAAAATATAGTACATTATAATTTATTGTTCATATTGTGCAAACGTAACTTTAGCATAAAATATATTCATATTAGTAAACAATTTATTAAAAAAAAATACTCTTTATTTATTAAATTATGTAGAAAAAATTAATTAATATATTTATAATATTTTATTTAACTTAATTTATTATATTATTTTTTAAAATAATTTAATAAAATTGATATTTATATATATTAGACTTGTCGAATAAGTTAATAGTTATAATAAATAAATATAGACATGGTATAATATTATTAAATATAATTGTATAATAAAAAAATATATTTTTTTGATATCTAATGTTAATTAGAGTAATAATATAATATTTTTTAAATAATTTGTTATACACAATTTTTTTAATAACTTATATTTATTTTCTTTTTTATTCACTTTGTTTTTTCTTTGTGTATTTTATTTTTTTATAATTTAATACTATTTATTTTAATTTTTAAAATTTTTTTATGAAATTTAAAAATTAAAATAATTGATAAATAAGGTATTCAATTTTTGAGTTGGAACCAAATGAAGCCAAAAATTCCTCAAAAATTAGGATACTTGTTAAAAATAGTAAATTTCGCATTTTGAGTGAAAACGAAATCAAAATCAAAACTAATTTTTCTGGCCCTCAAATTATCCCATTAACTAGCTTCAATTCATGAAGATGCATGCTTGGCATTCTGGCACTTGGTCCCCAGGTAAAAAAGGTAAAAATAAAAGGAGAAGGGAAAATCCGAATTGAAAATGATAACTCAATACCACAAACTCGATCACAATCACAACCACAAACGGCTTTCAAACAATGAAATGACCTAGAGGATGGTAATAAGGCATGGTATCGTATGGCCCGAGATTGTCTATGAACTTCACATCCACTTGAAAAATCTTGTCCCGGATTCATATATAATATAATATCATAAACAGCAGTAGTTGTTAAACACGAGAAACAAAAGGATTTGAAATCCTATTTGATTTGCCGGACTACGAATATTGTAGACAAGCCCAAAAGCCAGGTGACCAGTTGCAGAAAATCACGCCCCAATGCAAATAATAAAACAGTGTAATTAGCTATGGTATAGCCTTGAATTTTGTTGTGTTTGCAGGTTGTCTTCTATGCATTTACTGTAACTTTGTATTTTGCTCCCGCATGTGGGTCACAGTAAGTGGTATTTAATAATTTACTATACTGAACAACAAGGAAAGAGACAAAGGCACCTGCGTAAAGCCAATACAATACAAGAACAAGTACATGACGAAATTGCACAGAATTAATCCTGATCTGCTAAGCAGGTTCCCTTTCTTTTTCTTCATGTTCAACCTGGCCTGGATGTTCTAACATTTCTGCCCCGTCCCAGAAATCTTAACATATCCCAATAAGTTGAATTAGTTGATATTGGCACAAAGCATTCACATCATATATCATCCTAATCTTTTCTTATGAGAATAATAAAAATAATTAAAAAATATTAAAATAGAGCATGGAGACTCTGAATGAACGACCTCTGGATTTGAAATCACTTGATTTCATGTAAACTTTGGCTCAAGAAAATGGAAATCAATGTCAAGCATTCCATAAAATTAAATTTACTGTACAAGTATTTTTGCATTCAACATGGAGGCTTTGAATGGTGTGAATTTTTATAGTACTAGCTGTACACAAAATTCTTTCCTTGGACAACTTGTTACTAGAGGTCAAGAAAGAGTTCACTAGGATTTTTTTTTTTTTTGTTAGGTACGGCAGATCAACAATATTTTGCATGTCTAGCGTAGAAAACGGAATACTATCTGGTCAAACACAATTGCAAACAAGGCAGATCCTCTAACAAGTTCCAGCAACAAATAAAGATTACAAGGGATTGATTGCATTACTATGGGGCTACACCACATTATCCCAATAATATTGCTCCCCAAACCCATCCTTGGACAATCACACCTACGTTTCATGCATTCCAAGAGATTTTAATTCAAAGCCAACAACTGTGAAAATAATTTCACCTTAACTCCTGGAAAATGCGCTTGTCTGAATTGACTTGAACAGAAGCGACCTGCACTCAAAATAATCATTTTCTCGGAAGTTTTAGTTGACAAATTGCATTTCCCCAATGTATTCCTGGATTTTCTTCCTGCAATTCTATGGTCCCCTTGAGAATAACTTCAGTTAGCATTATAATCACTCTCGGAAACCCAAACATATAAGTTATGACAACTATCAGTTTACCATAAGGCCAGAGAAAGAAACAGCCCAGACAGCTCAGCTACCACTGAATTGAAGACTCAATATATTTCTACAGGGAACATCTTTCAGAAGGTACTCATTGAGATGTTTCATCATTTCTCCCACCTTGATGTGCACTTGCCTCATCCCCTTGCAACTGGAATTTAATATTTTCTTCATCAGAAATTAAAACTTGATTAGAAGGATCAATTGTCTTGCCAGTATCTTTGTACAATTCATCATTCTTCTGTGCTTTTCTCGAATCTTCAGGTTCCTTCATAATTTCAACCTGATGCTCTACTTGATTATGCAAAAGAAAGGAAGGGAGAGATGGCGTGGCACCATCCAATCCTTTAGAAAGACAAACATACTTAAAAACAAGTTGCTTGTAATTGTTTAGTAGGTCCTCAACATCACTGACCGTAAGATTGCCAACATGGGCAAACAAGTATGGGTATTCCTGAAAGACTTGGTTTGGCTTACCTTCCTTCAAAAGCATATTTGCCCCCTTATTCTCCAACTCTGAGAGGGACGGAACTTTTGGTATTGGTTCCTGTTCTTTTGCAAATGGTATCCTCTTTGTTTCAGAAGATTTAGGCTGTATCACATGTCCCTTTTCAATCTTAGAATTCATTGCTTGATGTTTGGATTCTATAGGTTGTTCTGTGGAAATTTGCCCAGCACTATGATCATCTTGATTAGACAGACCATCCATATCAGTTGAAAGGCCAGATAGAAGAGCTCGAGCAGACTCCATGTTATTTTCAAACTCAGATTCCTCCATTGATAGGGCTTGTGCATCAATGTTCATGATGAAAGACTCAGCAGAGAGCATGTTGGTGAAAAAATAGGCCGCTTCTGCCACTAATCGGGATTGACACCTGTATCTTTGTATATACAACAGATTTGAGTGCAGCTGTGGAGGGTTTGCCTGAAAAAATATTAGTAATGCAAAGGAATTTTAAAACATAGCATAATATTATACATAGATGATGTTTTTTAAATGGCAATCAACGTAATGGAAACCTAAAAAAGAGTAAAGCAGTTAGCTGCACATGTGTTGAAGTTCCAATACATAAGAGGACAACCTCTCTCAAAATATTTATTTCAGATAAGAAGTTTATATTGTGATTATGTCCATTCTCTAGTTTTATATAAACTCCCTAAGCTAAACTTTTCAACTACCAAATTTATGAAGAGTAACAAGTAGAAGAGGAACTTGAAAATAACAAGAATTGCAGAATACAGTGTTGAATAGTATACCAGACATAAAGAACTAAATGTAAATTAAAACAGGTTGATCTTGAAAAAATTACTGATCTTACCTTTATAGTAACATAAATTAGGACAGGAAGAAATTCATCTGCTCCAGGGGGATTCTCATTTGAAGCTATAGAAGCATTAAGCAGTAAATTGTTGATAACCTTGCAACAATTGAGAATACAGACAAGCTTGTCTCTTGGAGCCTTGTACATATTTATCTTTTGTAGCTCTTTCTGTGCAAGCTGAGAATACAAAATAAAGATGCTGTGGGAAGATTATATTGCATTAAATGAGCCC
Organism: Swietenia macrophylla; assembly: GCA_032401905.1. NCBI lineage: Eukaryota > Viridiplantae > Streptophyta > Magnoliopsida > Sapindales > Meliaceae > Swietenia > Swietenia macrophylla. The sequence goes on along the minus strand of CP135580.1, from coordinate 5,081,617 downwards.
AGACCAGCAAAATATTTTTAAGCTCTTCAAATCCTAGCAATTACTAACTGCAATTCAACATGGGAAGATGAAACAAAGATAGAAAATATGGTAGCATGAACCACCTAAGAGTGAAAACATCCAAGTTCAACTTCTATATGAAATGCTACATTGAAGGCCTACGAAAAAAAGGAAGTGTCGCTTTAGGTTCCATCTCTTTCTACATTTTTGGTAATAAACAATAACAAAACCATAATACAGCTCCCAAGAAAAAATATTATGATGATTGGCAGTTGGTCCTTGCAACATCATGATATTGAAGGTTCCTCGAACATATATAGAAGCAAATTCTGCTCATTTCCTATTTCAATTCTTTTTCTGTTCATTATTTTGTTATCCCCGCCTTTGTAGGCTAACTTTTTTGCTTATGATTTTTGAGTTATAATTTAATTTCCTTTTCATTTCCTTCCCTCTTATTTTTCCAATCAGCTTCAGACATCTAGCAGGCTAGCACTCGCTTCAAATATGCCTTTATTTGTTCTTGCTAAAATATTGTCCTCAAGCTCCACCATATGTAATCTAAGTTAGCAGAAATGCTTTTTTAACAAAGGGGTCAGAAGAAATGATGAACAAGGTGTAGTTTGAAAAAGAAACGAAAGATTCTTCTGCTGAAGGATGGATTTAGCATAAGATTTTCGACAATAGTTTCAAGGAAATACAATAAAGAAACATCACTGATTTTAGAGAACACCAAACTGGACATGTTCTGAGTTTTCATCAACCTGTTCTCAAGAATGCAAGACTATGTGATGAGTAATTTCCAAAACTATTTTGGAAAAAAAATTGAAAATAACATTCACAGTTTGCTTTGAAAATATATATTATTATGACACTTGTTTAAGATGCTACAAAACATGAAAGGAGCTTCAGCCCCTAAATTGCTACAAAAGCACAAGGCATGACATTAGCATACCATCACACACGAGAAGTATTTTACACATCAGATGGTGTTCATTGACATGCAAGAAAAGACACAGCATACCATAGATACAAGAATCCTATATTCATGTATCCCAATTGTTTATTCACATCTTATTTGAATTGTCAACAACAGTCCAATGAGCCAAGCATTCAGGAGGAGGAGTATTCAGCATATCAGAGGAGAAAATCACTTGAAGTATAGATCCCTCCACTTACCAGCCATGATGTTTCATTTTGAAAGGTTGGCTTGATATCTAAATTTTCAGGACAAATGAATTGTTGAACCAAAGATATCTTCTCAGAAAGCTGTTCATCAAGTTTGACATCATCAGGAGTTGAAGCAAATACACGGTTAAACAACTTTGTCATGACGTATTTCTCCAGTCCCTGAATGTGAAAGAACAGCCAGAGGCAAACAAATCAATAAAATAAGAAGAATCATCAAAATTTACTAGGGAAGGAAATCCAAATAAGAAATGGAACTTAAGATGTAGAGCATTGAGTTCTTTTTAAGTTTTACAATAAAATTAGCAATAACCACCTTCTACACATTACAAATATTTGCATTATCCATATTTTAGTTAGCATGACTAAAGGGGAAGCCAATAGTTCTGTCGTTGGAAAATTTCATCAAATTAATGATCATTGAAGCCGAATACATTGTTTTTTGGTTTTCAATTTAAAATCAATTTAAAAGCTATATATGTCTGAAAGGAGAAACCACTTTGCTCCTCCATGCTCCAAAGGTAGCTTGTTGCATCAGCAAATTTAAAAAGGATGTATATCCTTTCTCTCAGTTATCTAAGAGAGCTTACAGAATATATTATAGGTCTCATGGCCACATTTCTCTTTCAAAGTAATCAGTAAATAGCAGGCACATAAGATATTTCAAGGATCATCTTCTGTGGACAGTTTCCTTTAATCACATGTTTTCGCCAACGGAAGTAAATAATTCTAAGGCTTTTTGTTTAAAGTTAATACTGATGAAGCATATTGTATCTAAATACCCTTTTAACTGATTCTCCTGACCACTTACATTCTTTAAAACAAAGCCATAGAAAAAGCACAGAAAAGGAAACATTAAGCTACATATTCATATCACAGAGAGATATGCTAGAAGGTAAAAGGTTCAATTTACTCACTTCACCGGCACTATCCAGCTCCTCCTCTGAGCAACCAGCCCAAAGTGGATGAGCCCTGAAAGCTGCTTCCATATTGGCAAGGAACTCCTGTACTAAAGCGCTATCCCTTTCAGGATCAGGAGCATTGTTTGAAAATGACACAATGAAACTGCAAGAAAGCATTTCACTCTCAAAAACTCGTGCATGATTGCCTTGTTGAACACTATCATATAATTAGAAAAATATATTTTTTACCAGAAAAATAAAGGCAAATATCATCACAAACACCACTAGCTTGGCTCAGCACTGAAACTAAAATCCTGTCATACTTTGACACATTATCAACTGGAAATCTACTGAGCATTTTCTACTAATTACATAATCAATTTTAATTAGTTAGATATCTGAAATGTAATTGATTTCCTTATGTATGAATTTTAACTTCCCTAAAGGACATAATACTAAATGAAAGGTGCATTTGGAAGTAATCTTGAATTCGTCAAAAGCACTTTATTTTGCATTTAATGTTTTGAGTCTAGCTAAAGTAACCAAAAGAAGTTTTTGAGATTAAAGAAACATTTGAATATTTTTTTCTCCTGCATATGTGGTGTTTTTTTTTTTTTTTGGAGGGGGGCCGTTTGTGGGGGTGTGCAGGGGAACATTTCGCCATTTAGGGGGAAAAAAAAAACACCCACCTTAAACTGCTTTTGGACAAGCACTTGATGTGTGCTACTAGCAAAAGCAATTTTAGGCCCTGTTCAATAGTGCAAATTAGAACTACACAAGTACCAAATTAAAAATATATATAAGTACTTATTCATATGTTTGGCTATTTGTTTTAAAAGTGTTTACTGAATTTGATTAGTACTAGAAGTGATTTTAAAATTAGCACACAATTATAATACAATTAAAATAGCACTTGGAGTGTTTTACAAGCAACACTAAGCATTTTCATGAATTTTTCTAAAACGTGCCAGAAAAAAAAGAACCAAAATGCATATGTGCTTATGCACTTCAGCGTTTTTTTCTTTAGCACTCGCGCTTCTGTACAAAGTGCTTTTAATTGAAGAAAATTTTCAATTGCACCTTACAAAATTTCTCAATTGCACCTTACTTAATGCACTTATTAAACACTGAATGGTTAATATTGAATCACATTCTACATGAGCCCTCTTGAGGCAATTTGTTTTACTGATCAAACAACAAACGTTGAACCGCATTCTAAAATGGCACAGTACAGAAAGTTCAAACATTTCGAACATCAGTTGAAAAAACTCAGGTTTGCACATTTGATAAAACTCAAGGCAGCTAAACAGGCCTTTATTGTATGCTTTAAATGTTAAAAGAGTTGCAATGTCTCTGGATATCCTGTTTAATTTGCATTTTGTAAGTTCACGTCTTGCTCCAAAAGCAAGAATATGCATTCCTTTCAGCTCTTGCAAGTTCTCATCTAACAGTTCCTAGCTGAATTACAGACATGGACTTCTAATTCATATGCAAAGAGATCAGATGGACCATCACAATTCTCGAATTCAAGTCATAATTTGTTTCGATCAACAAAAACAAATGCTCAAAAACAAACCTCTTTATGGATTTGACTAACTCCGCAGCAGTGGGTTGGCGCATACGTTCTAGAAAGTCGTGCAACCCCAAGAACACGTCGGCGTTCTCCATTCAACCACCGTCGTCTGATTGCACGGGAAATTTCTCTTAGCTTACAGACCGTCGATCAGTGTGGGACAAAGACCTTGAAGTCGAGCCGAATGTCTGCAGCGAACGCAGGTATAGTTAATAATAATGGACTCTGATATATTCATCAAGCAATTACGAATCTAATCATAAATCATAAAAGATTTGCTGGCTTGTTTCACGCCGGATTCGCATTTGGATCGGTAGCACGACCCCACGCTCAAAACATTCAAGAGCGAAGTAGCCCAATAATAAACAATGAAGCCTAAGGTCCAGCCCAATCCCACTCGCAGTCCTTATGTTCCCTTGGTACAGAATCAAAAAGTGGCAAACGACAACAGCTGGATGTTATTTGTAATTTTGTACACGTTATAGTTGCATTCCTTCTTCACGATTTTATACCTTAACTTGATCCCTATCCCAACCCTAACACCAAGTTGTTGTAGCAAGAACTATTTGGCAAAAAAAAAAATATTTTTTTATTAAAAAAAATAAAAGGATACAAAAGCTTCCTTTGAATCACCCGTATTCCTTTCTAAATTTTTTTGCATTGTTTTTAGACTATCACATAATCAAAAAAATAATAATTGATGTATTATCGAAAATATAATAACTATGACTAAGAACAATGTAGAAGTTCATAATAGATGAAAATAATTTATTTGCCGAAGAATGTAACAAGGCATTGTTTGCTGCATCTTGTGCTTCCCCCACTTTGTTGCTTACCCTCAGACTGTTAAGACAATTTGTTATATCTCCAAAAAGTCTTCTAAGAAACTAGTTTTTTTTTTTTAGGTTGTAAAGCATGCCTAAATACCATTTGTTAGGTTATACAGCACAACACTTGCATCTGATTTCTGGACTATATTTAAAGAAACATATATTTATTCCACAACGTGTAAATGATGTCAAAGGAAACATTCAAATAAAAAATTGCATGCACTCTTCAGCCAAGTAACATTCTGGTATACATCCTTCCAGCCGTGCACGATTCCTAACGCACCCTTTTAAAATTTTCATAAATATATCAAACATGAATAAACACATTACTTTAATATATTATCATATTTTCATTGGTAAAATATTATAAGTTTTAATACACTTAATAATATAATGCAAATTTGCACACCTTTGAAAATAATACATCCAACGATATTGCATTGTGCATCCCTAGCTAAATGAATCGAGGGATGAATCATGATGTCAAAGAAAGAGGGAGGAATGTATCTTTCCATCATGCACAAAGCCTTTGCAATCTCATCCTCTAATACTTTTATTTTATTGTCAAATAAGAGATCTCTAATAGTCACAGATAGTAGTTATTGAATTAAAATATGATAGTCATGTGACTTTCGCCCAATCAATTTGAATTCATCCAATACAATACATTTACTAATATTTAAATTATACTTGTTAGGCAGCCTCAAATTCAGCAATCTTTTACAAAAAAGTTGTTTCTCAGCCCTTAAAAGAGTGTAAAGCTACAAGTAAAATCAAAGAACTTCCTCTTTGTGAACAAGAAGGTTATGCCTAATTCTAAGCTCCTTCAAATTTTTATGAGAATTTAGTCCATCCTTTAATTTTCCATTCATATCTAACAATGTGCCAACAATGCTTTCATAGATGTTTTTCGCTATATGCGTCACATCGCAAACATAAATTCTATTATATTAAAAAAAATCGTGGTTGGTTAGTTTATAAATTTAAATATTAAGCATTTTAAAAACCATATAAAAGTAAAAAAAAACTATATTGAAAACAATACTTTACCTTCCAATAAGGCAAATTCCAAAAAATTGATTTTTTTCTTCCACATTTCAGCTGAAGGCTTTTTTTTAAATTTTCTTTCTTTTCACAAGCATTTGCAATTGTGCTACAAGCTAATAAAACTTCTCCACCAATCAATATCCTTGGCTTCTCCCTAAATTCCTCTTTTCCATCAAACTATTGTTTTTTTTCTTTGAAAATCATGACTATTTTGAATAAATTGCCTATGGTTCATGTACACATGTTTTTTTTTACTTTACTAAATGGCAATCTCAAAGAAGACATGTTCTCACCTTATAATAAGCTAACAGCTTTGCCCTTTGTAGTACATTCTGTCAAAATTTTATATGCTAGAAAATTATTAATGATATGCATCAAAATAACCCTTGAATTGAATGTGGAAGTATTATGTGTTCTCATCATAAACTAGTACTCCCATATTTCATAACTCATTCAAATCTTTTATAAGTGGCTAGAATATAGATCAATATCATTTCCTGGTTGTTTAGGTCTTGGGATTAACAATGTTAGCATAAGATTTTTCTTCAACATGCATTTCTAAAGAGGAAGATATCTAGAACTCAAGCTACTAAATAGATTGAATCCATTTATAGATAGACTGAGTCTTCAGTTGCGTGCATCTACTATACAAAAAAGCCATAAATGGTCCATAGTGTCCCATGTTGGCGAATCAACTGGATGTCTTATCTTACCATCATTACTTTTATGAGTGCAATGCCATTTCAAGTATTTAGCCATTTTCGATTGTTTGAACATGCTCTTAAATCTAGGAATTATGGGAAAGTAATATAGAACTTTTGTAAGTACTCCTTGATGAATATAATTGGTGCGTTCATTCATTTTCCATCGAGAAGAATGACATTTTGAGCATTTTTCATGATTCTCTAATTGTTTTCTAAATAGGCAACAATAATTGATGCATGCATTTATTTTTTTTCATATTCAAGGTCAAACACTTTTAATAACTTTTTTACTAAATATAATGAAGCAAGTAGTGTATTATTTTGTGAAAAAAAATGTCTCTAATGATCTCAAGAAGTTCATTAAAACATTTATCATATATGTTATGTACAGCTTTAAGCTTGTATAAAACTACTACAACTAATAATTTTAAGTACTTATTTCAACCTTCATGCAAAAGAGGTTCAATATCTTATATGTTGTGTGTGAAATTCTTATATCGTATTTTAAAGTTAGGTTCTACATGGCCATCATCTCACATGAAAGTATCTCTATACATTCTAATTGTTTTTCACATCTTAACATTCATATGTTGTGTAAAAATACTCGGTTGTTCTTTATGAAAAACCCAATTTGTATACATTGAATTCATTTCATTAATAGCCAAGTGTTCATGTACCTTTTCAATAGGTTGAAAACATTGATTTTGAAAATTTATGTAAGGGCAACTAATCTTATCTTGATTTTTTAAATTTTCTTTAAAATCCTTAGAAATTTCTTGGCACTATCCATGTGATATTGGATAAGTCTATAATGTTAAAACAATAGAGTTAATTTTAATGTTATCCTATATATAATAAATAATTACTAACAATTTATTGAATTAAGTAAAGTAATTAACCTTAAAAATTTTAACCAATCCTTTTTCATTGCATAGAGTTAATTCAAATTTGTAATAAGATTTCACTAATAGACTACTTATAAGCATATGCAATAATTAGTAAGTAATAGTTAACTTTAACAAAATATGCATATATATATATATATATATATATATAAACAAAAAATAAATCCATTCACATAAATCCATTAATCTATTAACACAAGTACTCCATTGCAAGTCAATGGTAACACTACACTTAGGTGAGCTTAGTAGTAGCACCCTTTACAAGACGTAAGTGACTCAACAATAGCTCAATAATAACACTCTATATAAGATAAAAATATACTTCTTAATGCAAAGAAAAACAATATACATCCATTATTTACTTGTTAACAACTATTAAAATATGGTAACTCTAATTTATAAATGTTGTTAACAACAGTTATGATTTGGTAACTCTTGTAACAAAAAAGTTAAAAGTTATAATAGAAGAGTTAAAAATTATGCTTAAAAATTTGAGAAAAGCAAGATTCTTAACGATTGTGATTAAATATTAATGCATTATAGTTATATAAAAGACAATCTCGGCTTAATTATATATAAATAGTATAAAAATTTGTATAAAAATAACATTGAAAATATATTACGATAAACTTATGATATAAATATTTAAATTTGCAAGACTTTTTAGCTTATCTGTGGAAGGGATTATTTTGTAGATTTACAAAAGTGGTACCATGCAGTCTAACTAAGATAGAATTTGCTCCCTTGTATAAGAAGACCATTTTAACATACTATAGGTTAATCAAATTCTGCTATAAAATTTACATATAAATTTTCATACTATATATTTTTAAAAAAGAAAATTATCTTTTGAAATTTCTTAAACAATTTTATACTTACGTTAACTAAATAAGACTTCTTTTAACTAAAAACAAATAAAAAATAACTAAAGAAAATTGTCTAATCTTTAAGTAATGCTATTCAGGTCTAATTTATGTAATAGTGACTAAAAGTTTGTCTAAGGAAGAGTGTAAAATGAACTCGACTATGGTATCCTTGGATATTGTTGTTCCCTTTTTGTTTCATGTGCGAGATTTAAGACATTCTTTGTAAAATTTGAAACAAAAAATATTGAAACATATAAGACAAGTATTAAATAGTACTTGAAATATACAGTAGAAAATTTGAAATATGGCAAAAAAAACTTAAAACATATAGTAAATAGTACTTAAAATAAGCGTGAAAATCTTGAAACGACTTTTGAAAAGCTTGAAAAAAAGAGGACAATGGTACTCTTGAGTATCATAGCCTAATCCGAGTAAAATATATTATAGTAAGTAGAAATTTTTGTTTATTAAAAATGTGTTAAATCAGAAATAGCATCACAATCAATAAGATATGAATAAATTTATCCAACCAACTAAAAAGAACAATGCTGAAATTTCCTTCTAGTCAGGCGAAGAATAATACGACGTAGATCTTTTATTTTGTCAAAATTTTTTAATTGCTCTGTGCAAATCGACTTAAAACTCTTGTTTGTTACCGAAGTTCTTACTTGCTAGATTTCTGGGTACAAGAACACTCTTCTCTAGAATAAACAAAAATCTTAAGTTTCTAAAAGAAATGCCAAAGAACAGAAATGGGTATCTTCTTGCACAAGATCTCTCCTTTACACAAGTCACTCTATAAAATACCAAAGACCCTACTTGCTAGATTTTTGGGTGCAAGAATACCCTTCTCTGGAGTAAATGAAATCCTTGGATTTCTAAAGACATGTCGAAGAACAGAAATGGATATTTTCTTGCACAAGACCTCTACTCCGCACAAGGCACTCCATAAAATACCAAAGTCTCTACCCGCTAGATTTTTGGGTGCAAGAATGCCCTTCTCTAGAACAAATGAAAACACTAAGTTTAGGTTAAGAAATGCCGCAGAATAGAAATAAGTATTTTCTTATAAATGGATATTTTTTATTTTCTTAAAAGAAAAGAAGAGCGTAGGTACTTAATAATGCAAGAATTGATCAAATTTTTTCCCTTTAATTATGTATATCAGCTTATTTTTACAATAAACAAATGTGGGTGGGAAATGCAAAATTATCTACCCGTACAAAAGCCATATGGTAAATGCTAAATTATTTACCACTCCTTAAAAATGTACTTTGTCAATAATAAAAAAATATTAACTACTTGCAGAAAATTGCAAGTGATTAATAATAAAATTTTTAATAAGTTATAATTGTGAGTGATTTTTATATCAATTTTCAATCTATTAATAATTCGCATAAATTATTAATTAAGAATATTAATTTTAACTATTCACAGACGAAGTAAACGATCATAAATATGTTATTAATAATATAATTTATTGCGGTGCTCATTGGATAATAAACTCAAGGTAGCAGTCTCATTAACCACTAAACTTGAAACATGTATTCTTTTTATCAATCCCTCGTATTACTAAGTTCTTGCCCCTTTTAGGCACTAATTTTTCCCAATCAATTTTTTCTTTTTCCTCTCACTCTCTCTCTCTCTCTCTCTCTTTTTTTTGTTTTAATTTTTCCTCCAAGGCTTCCTCTTCAGTCGCAATGGCCTCTTTCGCCTATTGGCATGCGATGTTATAGGTCGTCACATGCTTCCTTCGCAGTGCATACGAGAAACTACACATTCTGATTCCCTTCTTTGCTCTTTCGAAGGTGATTGAAATGTTTTATGCCCTTAACTTCATCATCTCCAAGTGGTATCTTTTTATATACTCCTACAAGCTTACATCGGATCTTTGTTTTATTATTTTTAAGTTAGTCAGGTCTTTTAGGAGCACCAAGCTCCCCTAAATTCCCTTACGAATTCTTAGTATAGTTGTCTGAATGAAGTTATAGTCCTTGGTCTTAAATTTCTATAATAAGCTCTCATTTTTCCTTCTAAGATCAATGAAAAAAGGTCGCATATCTCGATCTCAAATAATCCCTGAATGTGTTCATCTTCCAATACCTATCAACATGTAAAAGTGTGGTTGGTTTGCCTCGGGGCAGGCTACAATTTGTGGCATCTTAAACGTTCTTGGTAGTAGAAAATTCATGATTTTTTGCTCCGAGTGTTGCTCAGGTTCATATTCAAGCTAGCCATCCACCGGGCTAACATTTCCTTCTTAGCTATTTGAGCTCTTCCTTAAGCTGCCTTAGCTCCGCATGCGCGTCATTGTTTTATTCATTCCTCCTTTGACACTGTTTTTCCTTCTCTTCCCCTTCTTTTTTACGTGTCCCTACACAAGATTTATCGGGCATTCGCTTAGCCTTAAGTGCTTTTGATAAGCTTTCTTCTCTCAAATAAAAAACAGGACTTTGGTGCGTTTTTTATTTATAAGAATAAAAATAATAATTAACTAATTAAGTGAAAAATAAAATAAAATTTTAATATTAAACTTCTCAAGTTTTATCTCAATTTTTATCTCTAGTGACATAGTATTTATGGATTGAATAATAAATTTTATAGATTTTAAAGAGACTAATTATCCATTTTATTGTCCAATTGGTTAAAAGTATGCGGTTATTTAAGATAAAAACTAGAATAATTCTTAAGAAGTGTAGTACATTAATTAGCATTACTCACCTATATAAATTGATGTGGCATGTTATGTCATCGACATAAAATCTTACATTTTTACCAAAGTAAATAAAAATTCACAAATAAAGAAAATAAATTATATGATATCGTATAATTTAGAGTAATCAAAAAGTTAATAATAATAATAATAATAATAAAAATAATATTAAATTAATTAAAACACTTTAAAATAAATAAACAAAATGAATAAGTTTTTACACTTGCAATTGTAAATAGGCTCTTAGTCGTATTATATGTATACATGCATAGCTGACCGTTTGATAATCAAGCACAACATGAATCCGATCCCAACTTCAGCAACTTAATTTTTCGGATTAAATTCACATGACAACATAATTTACACCTCTATTTTTAACAATTAAAATAGTTGTTAACATAAATAAAGAATAAATATCAAATATAATCTCAATCATCATCCTATGCATTTGATGTTCAAAAGATTATGTTATAATCGATGTTACATGACAAAGAAGAAGAACTGCTCATAAATATCCCCAAATGCCAGCACCAATGAACTTCCTCTCTGGATTGCGATTGCCATTTGCCATCCACATAGGTTGACATTGACTCAACTCAAGGACAGCTACTATGTGAATGCAGCATTTGTCATCAAAATATTTGAAGAAAAAGCTTGAATTTTTCAGTGTACACAAAGTATGAAATAAGAAAGGAAAATGAAATGAAACATATCCATCAAATCACATATCATGGAATTTGATACAGAAACGATGCCAGTCTCTTTATAACAAAAACCTTATTGCAAGTTCGAGGAACAAATATGTTGCTGTTCTTTTAACTTTTGACAGCAAGACACCTATCAAACAAATTACATTCAAATCTGTATGTTGAAAAAAACCAAGGTATAAATTTAAATGTGTATAAATACCCATCTATCCTCCAAGAAGTATAGGAACATATAACGAACACAATCAATTTTCACAGGTTCACAGCTACGAAAAAGACAAGCCAGTTGAAGAATCAGCTCTGATGCAACAAATGATGCACAAAGGTCCTTTGCTCTTGAAAACCTTAGTGGAATCTCCAAAATATTGAAATTATTTATAGGAAGTGTATTTCACATCTACATGCACTGCTTCCCCTATCCAAAATCTCTTTAACTTTATTTCTTATTGACTGCATACTCGCCTGTGAAACACCCTTCCACCTTTTGATTCACAACTGAGCACCCCAAACAGCAGCATCACCTTCACCACACTTTTCATGGACAGTTTTTATATTTTCCACTGACTTGCAGATTCCGCTGCAACTCCAATCAAATGATGCAACGCACACATTGCCAGCCTGTGCTTTCCACTCACAATCTGCAGGGGCAGATGAAATAAATCTGAATAAGATAGTAAACACATGACCATAATAAATGTTACAAATTACCTAAGTTTATATGAGTATTCAAATCTCTCTATAAACACTAATCCTAAAACTGATGGCTAACAAAATAATCAAGATCCAACATAATACGGGTAAAAACAAGTGCTTAGGATGTATAGCTGATACTGAACTTTCTAAGAACATTAAATTCCTTCCATAATTCCAAAAAGATTATCAGATTGTATAATCACAGCAACCCTAATTTTATTATTAACCATTTTCCAAATGGATCCCAAGTTCCCAACTGTGATGTGCCATCCTGCAAATTAACCTACATCCCTCACCACTGTTCTTGTTGGGATGTCCTACCAATTTATAATAGATCAGAAGTTAATATTTTCCGTCTGATAAACATTCCACATTCTTTGTAGTCACTAGGTGGTCCCATCCCCATACAATACACAGAAGATACTGTCCTTTGGTCTTGGGATAGGCTGAAGACAAATCAGTAAGATATCCTTCTGGACACATTACCTGGAGGTGTCCCACAACACAAATTGCGGTCATCAATGTGCTCAACCTCAAGACCAATAAACCAAGAACCAAGTGACACATCTTCATTGGCATACTTATGCAATAGGGGCCTGCAATCACAAACAACATCTCCAATGACTTAGCTCAGCATAAAATTACTAAATTAAATTAGAGAATGTAAAGTCAATAAAAGCCCTTAACATGGTAGCTCTGAATGACAAACTGGACTACTTCCACAAAAAATTCTCAATTCTTACTGGTTGATAGAAATATATGTGGCAAGATCCTTTGAAATTGCATAAATCTGCCCAGTTGCATGTCGGAAGTATTTGTTCCCCTCCTCACCAAATTTCCAGTACTCAGGTTCATGGTACTTGACATTCCTAGGGAACAATAAGTAAATAAGACTCGTAAAACAATGCTGCAAGAGGGCATGCGGATAAATGACAGTAACATTCTAATTAACAAAAAGAAGGAAAATTACTTTTGAGAAAGGACAGGTCCAGATTTCATACACCCAATGTAAACTCTGGGCTTCAAACGATGACGAGCAAGAGTGGAAGCCAGCATACCTACACAAGAAACACAAAGACATTCACACTCAGAAATAGTGAATAAGAAACTTTCTTACTTAGAAAAAGGAAAGGAAAAATGGTTACAATTCAACAACAAAAAGTAAATGAATTGGTTGCAGTACATACCGAGATTTACATGGACATCATCATCCACCTTGACATAGAAGTCAGCATCCCACATTGCAACAGCAGTCGAAAAGAAGATTTTTGTTTTTGCAGACAATTCATGGTATCCTTCAATGTGCTCCTACAAGATAATGGAAGAATGAAACCAAACTCCCGGCAAAGTGTCTAAGATTTAGGGAAAATGCACAACTTTAAGTTGACTTCTCACCAGCCGCAGGAAGTCCTTGTGCTGAACATCTTCAGAATCAATAGCTTTATCCAAAATGCTGTTGGATGTTGCACTGAATCACATGAAGGCACTTGTCAGACAGGTTACTTCCCAATTTACAATTTATGAAGCTAATATTTTACAGCAATACTAATTTACCTGTGGCCAATCATGAACCGGACAACAATTCCCTTTTCACGCTCTAATTGAACAAGCTTTTCTCCTAATCAAAGACAACAATGCCATTAGAAAAGAAAATTGTATCAATAAAAACCAACACAAAACACACCAAGAAGACTACCGCAATTCACAAAAACATACCTTGAGGCATCCAAGTCTCCCTAACAGAATCACGCCGCTTCCTACTACTAAAAGCAGTGTTAATTCCAATAACCATGAACACCTTCGGCCTTGTCGGAGTTGAGGTGGTGTTGGTAGGAGAACCTTCCAAGCTGGTCATTTCCCGGGAACTCCTAGACGCGGCCAGCTCCATCTGAAGCATTTCAATCTCCTTGTCTAAAGACCTAATGTGTTGCAACCAAATCATCAATAACTATTTCATTTCAGTTTAGAATGAATCAATTTTTCATCTAAATTAGAAATGAACCGATTCTATACTCACTGAATCGCTCCGTGGGTTTTCAAAACTTCCTTCATCACATCCTTATCTCCTGAACCCTTCCGTTACACAAGATGTAACAAAATTGCACAAGTTTAAACTTAATCCGATGACAATCAAATGTACAATTATGCGATACTACTACAACATACCTTAGAGCAATCAGTGGAAGCAATTGGCACTTCTTGCTCACGTCTGTGCCGTGAGACCGGCGGACCGTACGATTCAGGTGTGTTCAAAGTCCTGATCAAATCAGTTCTCATCAAAATCAAATACACCAAAAATAAATGCACATAAATCCTCAATTTATCCTAATTTCTCCGTGTACAAAACTCAAATTTAAAAAAGAAAAAAAAAAACAAAAACGTAGAGAGAGACCAGTTACTGAAGAGAATCCCGAGAGCGAAGCAAAAAAAACAGATAAAAGGAATCCATCTCGCGGAGATAATAGTCCCGGTTCGGTTCTTCATGTTTCTCTGAAAGAGAGATTGAGGAAGAGACCGCGTTGAGGAGGAAGGGAAAAGGCCCGAGACTCGTTGACAGTCCAGATAGAGCTGACAGAAGCCGAAGACGTTGAAATCTGAATTGCTGCTAACTGCTTATTATATAGGAGTAAGTTTATTAATTTTGGGTATTTACTGTTGAAGGCACGTTGGACCGTCAAAAAAGTTAGGCAAGGCATGGAAATGGAATGTTGAAAAGCCAATTACTAAATCATGCGACTTTGTGGAGCCAGTTAGCGTGGAAATCACGTCGACGCCACTCGCTAGTCACGCCTCCAGTCAGGAAAGGATCCAAACGTTGCATTATTGCAGGGTATCAGCCCGAATAAGGTCCTGGCCCCACCCATTGGATAAATAATAAATTAATTAATTAAAACTTAATCTAATTTAGCAAAATTGTTTTATAAAATTTAGAATATACTAAATACAATTATCTTTTCTTTTCTCCATTTTTTTTTTATATTTACTCTAATTAATGACATAATTATTAATTTATTAAATATGAGCTAGCTAGATTAGCTCATTCATCCTTCAGTTTTCTTGAAGCCATCGCAAACAAGTTCAACTCGTTAGTCAAAACAAGGATAGTTTTGTCAACCGGCAGCCCACAACTATTATCAACAATGTATGGTTTTAATCTATTGTTTGTTCAGCGGACAAAATGTTTTATGCTTTTCATTCTATATTATTGTTTGAACTTTGTTTTGTTGTTGATTTTCTTTCACAGTCACCTTGATATATATTGTTGTATAAATATATTATCCCGTTTACTTAATTTATATTATAAATAAATAAATAAAAGCGTGTTATCAAAATAATAATATAGATATAATAAGTAAACTTAGAATTTAAAACAAGAGAATGATAGAAATTATTTGACTTTTTGTAACAATAAGAGGCACAAAATATTCTATAAATGAGAAAAATGAGTATGGAAGGAATCAAATCTTTTAACTTCAAAGTAATAGAATGCAATCTTTTTTAATATAAAACTTTCATTGTGTAAATATTTCTTTTACTACATATTTTTATATTTTTATTTCACGCATTAACGAGTGCGCGTGCACGTACACATGCACTCGTATGTGCGTGTATTTTTTGGATGTTAGTTACTTATATATGTGTATTTTATGAGTGTAACTGATAAAAAATTTTTGGCTAGTAAATTACATAAATAGCGCGCCGCGTACACATGTATGTGTATTTTGTGGGTGTTGATTACTTTAATTACTAAAATTTCTTAGAGTAATAAAACACACTCACACACACATCTTTGAATTTTATTAAAAAAAATTACATTCACATTATACAAATTAAAATTTTTGTGATAAATATTATATTAAAATAAATTAACTATTTTACATATTTATTTTTATAAATGTTAAATAAATTTAAAAATAAATAAAAATATCAAACAAGCATATTTATTCATAAATTATAATTTTAAAAATATATGTAATAATTATTATTATTTTTAATGTGGACAATTGTCGATTTGGATTAGTTTATTGGTTTGGACCTAATATCAAAATATCAATATAATTACAAGGCCTAATTCAATTAAAAAAATATACGATAAATATTTTTAAAAAATAAATTTAATAATATTCATAAAAAATATTTTACTTTTTTATTATTTCATTACGTGTTTGTTTGTAACAAATTAATCATCTAATTTATATTATAAAAGCTATTTTTTTTATTGTTACCCAACAAACAATCTATAAAATTAGATCAATCTGGCTTTTTCTTATCACCAAACAAGTCTAATAGCTATTTTTTTTTATATATAGTAGTAAAAGCCAACACAAGTAAATTTTATAATTAAAAATATTAATTGTTTACAAATTTTTTTATAAAATAAATTAGACGATCAATATAATAAAATTTTAAAAAAATATTTTTATAAATGAGATGGATAAATATTTAGTTATATAAGTTCTATAAATTAAAATATTAATATAAATTATTCTTTAATCTTACCATTTTTATGAAATATAATCCAAATGTAAAATTTTTAAAAATTTTAAACTCAAAAATCGAATAAACAATTGTTAGTTTCATTTTGGTTCTGCCCACCCCCCAATTGAAGTTTAGGCTTAAATTTCAGACACCATAAAGTTTATTAAAAGAACTGAAGATATAACAATTTCTAATTATAATATTATTACAAAAAAATAAATAAATAAATCTTTAATTCCAACAATTATTTCATTTAAAGTTGAAAGAATTTATTTTTTTTTTAAAAAATATTATCCAAATTAAAATATTTTGTAAGATTTGTTTTTCAAATTTTCAAGCTCAAAATATTTTGTAACATCAGTTTTTGAATATTATTTTTGTTTTTTTTAAAATTTATTTTTATAGAATATGTGGAAAATAAAATAGAAAATACAGTTAACAAATATTTATAATTGTTAAAAATCAAGAATATTCGTTAACGATTTTCAGGCATTCACCAATTATGATTTTATCCAAAAGAAATCCTCCCTTGTTAACGTAAAATAAAGTAGGCTGTGACAACTAAGCAAAATTCGTGAAGAAAAATATTCCTCCTGTTGTTCTATGTTTTCCACGTTTATTTATTATACCCTTCAGTTTGGTTGTGGTACCAATCATTGCCAATTTCAGTTCTTCGGTCATTAAAAACAATGTAATTTTGGAAATCGCAGCCAGAATTGGAAAAAAAAAAAAAGGAAAAAGAAAATTTGATGATATTAATTTTTTGTCAAACATTTTCATGTGATGAATGGAGAATTTTGTGGCAAAAATATTTAAACTATGGGGGTTGACAATTTTGGCTGCGATTTTGGGTCCTCCTAACAAATATCGGGCTTCCATATTATTAAAATTTCAAAGATTATATCTATACTCAAGGTTTACTATGTAGTCCCCTTTTTATCAATATATATATATATATATATATAGATATTTTTTGTGAACAATTACAAAATTAATATAAAACTCTTTTTTTTAGTTTTTTTTTTATATTTTATTATTTTTTATATTTTAAAATAATAAAATTTTTTAAATATATCATAACGTTTCAAAATACATTTGGAATCACAAGCTGAACGGCTTAAATCACTAATGTTATTAGATAATTGATAATTAAGAATAATAAATTTTAATAGCATGCTATTACAACCATTCTAAATTTGGTTTCATAACAATTTTTTAAAAATAAATATCCTAAACAAATATACATATGAAAACTAGTGTTTTTACATATTGTATTAGTATATATAATTTAATAAAATGTATATATTTTTATATTAAATACACTTATTTAAATTTAAACTTGAGTTTTAAGTATAAAAAAAAATTATATCTTGATTTTATTTAGATATTATTAGCAAATATTTAGAGTGTTTTATTTTTTAGAATACATAGTGAAGTAGAAAAAATATTTAAAAGAACGAGAATTTTTTTATTTAGTTAAAAAAAATAGAAGAGATAAAGAGGATTCTTGTAGAATCATTATTCCTCTAAATAACAGAATGATGCTTCCTCTCCTAGATATGAGAAATTATGGTTTCAATTTTATTCCTTGCTTATGTATTTTATTATATTTTTATTTAAATAAATTTTATATAATTATTTTTTAATGAACTGATTATTTTAAAAATTATTAACATAATATCATTTTAATTTAATTTATTTTATTTACAAATTAATTTATCAGCATTAATGTTTATTTTTGTTGTAAGAATTTAATATCATCTTGTAAACTATAAATATCATTATTTTTGTATAATTCTAATTATTAATATTTTTTTTATATATTTCATACGTATATTAATTTATAATTTTATTTTATATACTTATACTTATTGTAATTCATACAACTAATCATAATTATT